>OY759223.1:12617994-12830195 GCA_963662175.1 Aradus depressus
ATCCAGTCTTATACAATAAGTAGTAGTAAGTATCCATTCAATTAAATAAGCCTTATATTAATTTTCATCAGTCTAGTCATCCAGTCTTATACAATAAGTAGTAGTAAGTATCCTCAATTAAATAAGCCTTATATTAATTTCATCAGTCTAGTCATCCAGTCTTATACAATAAGTAGTAGTAAGTATCCTCAATTAAATAAGCCTTATATTAATTTTCATCAGTCTAGTCATCCAGTCTTATACAATAAGTAGTAGTAAGTATCCTCAATTAAATAAGCCTTATATTAATTTTCATCATTCTATTCATCCAGTCTTATACAATAAGTAGTAGTAAGTATCCTCAATTAAATAAGCCTTATATTAATTTTCATCAGTCTAGTCATCCAGTCTTATACAATAAGTAGTAGTAAGTATCCTCAATTAAATAAGCCTTATATTAATTTTCATCAGTCTAGTCATCCAGTCTTATACAATAAGTAGTAGTAAGTATCCTCAATTAAATAAGCCTTATATTAATTTTCATCAGTCTAGTCATCCAGTCTTATACAATAAGTAGTAGTAAGTATCCTCAATTAAATAAGCCTTATATTAATTTTCATCAGTCTAGTCATCCAGTCTTATACAATAAGTAGTAGTAAGTATCCTCAATTAAATGAGCCTTATATTAATTTTCATCAGTCTAGTCATCCAGTCTTATACAATAAGTAGTAGTAAGTATCCTCAATTAAATAAGCCTTATATTAATTTTCATCAGTCTAGTCATCCAGTCTTATACAATAAGTAGTAGTAAGTATCCTCAATTAAATAAGCCTTATATTAATTTTCATCAGTCTAGTCATCCAGTCTTATACAATAAGTAGTAGTAAGTATCCTCAATTAAATAAGCCTTATATTAATTTTCATCAGTCTAGTCATCCAGTCTTATACAATAAGTAGTAGTAAGTATCCTCAATTAAATAAGCCTTATATTAATTTTCATCAGTCTAGTCATCCAGTCTTATACAATAAGTAGTAGTAAGTATCCTCAATTAAATAAGCCTTATATTAATTTTCATCAGTCTAGTCATCCAGTCTTATACAATAAGTAGTAGTAAGTATCCTCAATTAAATAAGCCTTATATTAATTTTCATCAGTCTAGTCATCCAGTCTTATACAATAAGTAGTAGTAAGTATCCTCAATTAAATAAGCCTTATATTAATTTTCATCATTCTAGTCATCCAGCCTTATACAATAAGTAGTAGTAAGTATCCTCAATTAAATAAGCCTTATATTAATTTTCATCAGTCTAGTCATCCAGTCTTATACAATAAGTAGTAGTAAGTATCCTCAATTAAATAAGCCTTATATTAATTTTCATCATTCTAGTCATCCAGCCTTATACAATAAGTAGTAGTAAGTATCCTCAATTAAATAAGCCTTATATTAATTTTCATCAGTCTAGTCATCCAGTCTTATACAATAAGTAGTAGTAAGTATCCTCAATTAAATAAGCCTTATATTAATTTTCATCAGTCTAGTCATCCAGTCTTATACAATAAGTAGTAGTAAGTATCCTCAATTAAATAAGCCTTATATTAATTTTCATCATTCTAGTCATCCAGTCTTATACAATAAGTAGTAGTAAGTATCCTCAATTAAATAAGCCTTATATTAATTTTCATCAGTCTAGTCATCCAGCCTTATACAATAAGTAGTAGTAAGTATCCTCAATTAAATAAGCCTTATATTAATTTTCATCATTCTATTCATCCAGCCTTATACAATAAGTAGTAGTAAGTATCCTCAATTAAATAAGCCTTATATTAATTTTCATCAGTCTAGTCATCCAGTCTTATACAATAAGTAGTAGTAAGTATCCTCAATTAAATAAGCCTTATATTAATTTTCATCAGTCTAGTCATCCAGTCTTATACAATAAGTAGTAGTAAGTATCCTCAATTAAATAAGCCTTATATTAATTTTCATCAGTCTAGTCATCCAGTCTTATACAATAAGTAGTAGTAAGTATCCTCAATTAAATAAGCCTTATATTAATTTTCATCAGTCTAGTCATCCAGTCTTATAAAATAAGTAGTAGTAAGTATCCTCAATTAAATAAGCCTTATATTAATTTTCATCAGTCTAGTCATCCAGTCTTATACAATAAGTAGTAGTAAGTATCCTCAATTAAATAAGCCTTATATTAATTTTCATCAGTCTAGTCATCCAGTCTTATACAATAAGTAGTAGTAAGTATCCTCAATTAAATAAGCCTTATATTAATTTTCATCAGTCTAGTCATCCAGTCTTATACAATAAGTAGTAGTAAGTATCCTCAATTAAATAAGCCTTATATTAATTTTCATCAGTCTAGTCATCCAGTCTTATACAATAAGTAGTAGTAAGTATCCTCAATTAAATAAGCCTTATATTAATTTTCATCAGTCTAGTCATCCAGTCTTATACAATAAGTAGTAGTAAGTATCCTCAATTAAATAAGCCTTATATTAATTTTCATCAGTCTAGTCATCCAGTCTTATACAATAAGTAGTAGTAAGTATCCTCAATTAAATAAGCCTTATATTAATTTTCATCAGTCTAGTCATCCAGTCTTATACAATAAGTAGTAGTAAGTATCCTCAATTAAATAAGCCTTATATTAATTTTCATCAGTCTAGTCATCCAGTCTTATACAATAAGTAGTAGTAAGTATCCTCAATTAAATAAGCCTTATATTAATTTTCATCAGTCTAGTCATCCAGTCTTATACAATAAGTAGTAGTAAGTATCCTCAATTAAATAAGCCTTATATTAATTTTCATCAGTCTAGTCATCCAGTCTTATACAATAAGTAGTAGTAAGTATCCTCAATTAAATAAGCCTTATATTAATTTTCATCATTCTATTCATCCAGTCTTATACAATAAGTAGTAGTAAGTATCCTCAATTAAATAAGCCTTATATTAATTTTCATCATTCTATTCATCCAGCCTTATACAATAAGTAGTAGTAAGTATCCTCAATTAAATAAGCCTTATATTAATTTTCATCAGTCTAGTCATCCAGTCTTATACAATAAGTAGTAGTAAGTATCCTCAATTAAATAAGCCTTATATTAATTTTCATCAGTCTAGTCATCCAGCCTTATACAATAAGTAGTAGTAAGTATCCTCAATTAAATAAGCCTTATATTAATTTTCATCATTCTATTCATCCAGCCTTATACAATAAGTAGTAGTAAGTATCCTCAATTAAATAAGCCTTATATTAATTTTCATCAGTCTAGTCATCCAGTCTTATACAATAAGTAGTAGTAAGTATCCTCAATTAAATAAGCCTTATATTAATTTTCATCAGTCTAGTCATCCAGTCTTATACAATAAGTAGTAGTAAGTATCCTCAATTAAATAAGCCTTATATTAATTTTCATCAGTCTAGTCATCCAGTCTTATACAATAAGTAGTAGTAAGTATCCTCAATTAAATAAGCCTTATATTAATTTTCATCATCTAGTCATCCAGTCTTATACAATAAGTAGTAGTAAGTATCCTCAATTAAATAAGCCTTATATTAATTTTCATCATTCTAGTCATCCAGTCTTATACAATAAGTAGTAGTAAGTATCCTCAATTAAATAAGCCTTATATTAATTTTCATCAGTCTAGTCATCCAGCCTTATACAATAAGTAGTAGTAAGTATCCTCAATTAAATAAGCCTTATATTAATTTTCATCAGTCTAGTCATCCAGCCTTATACAATAAGTAGTAGTAAGTATCCTCAATTAAATAAGCCTTATATTAATTTTCATCATTCTATTCATCCAGCCTTATACAATAAGTAGTAGTAAGTATCCTCAATTAAATAAGCCTTATATTAATTTTCATCAGTCTAGTCATCCAGTCTTATACAATAAGTAGTAGTAAGTATCCTCAATTAAATAAGCCTTATATTAATTTTCATCAGTCTAGTCATCCAGTCTTATACAATAAGTAGTAGTAAGTATCCTCAATTAAATAAGCCTTATATTAATTTTCATCAGTCTAGTCATCCAGTCTTATACAATAAGTAGTAGTAAGTATCCTCAATTAAATAAGCCTTATATTAATTTTCATCAGTCTAGTCATCCAGTCTTATACAATAAGTAGTAGTAAGTATCCTCAATTAAATAAGCCTTATATTAATTTTCATCAGTCTAGTCATCCAGTCTTATACAATAAGTAGTAGTAAGTATCCTCAATTAAATAAGCCTTATATTAATTTTCATCAGTCTAGTCATCCAGTCTTATACAATAAGTAGTAGTAAGTATCCTCAATTAAATAAGCCTTATATTAATTTTCATCAGTCTAGTCATCCAGTCTTATACAATAAGTAGTAGTAAGTATCCTCAATTAAATAAGCCTTATATTAATTTTCATCAGTCTAGTCATCCAGTCTTATACAATAAGTAGTAGTAAGTATCCTCAATTAAATAAGCCTTATATTAATTTTCATCAGTCTAGTCATCCAGTCTTATACAATAAGTAGTAGTAAGTATCCTCAATTAAATAAGCCTTATATTAATTTTCATCAGTCTAGTCATCCAGTCTTATACAATAAGTAGTAGTAAGTATCCTCAATTAAATAAGCCTTATATTAATTTTCATCAGTCTAGTCATCCAGTCTTATACAATAAGTAGTAGTAAGTATCCTCAATTAAATAAGCCTTATATTAATTTTCATCAGTCTAGTCATCCAGTCTTATACAATAAGTAGTAGTAAGTATCCTCAATTAAATAAGCCTTATATTAATTTTCATCAGTCTAGTCATCCAGTCTTATACAATAAGTAGTAGTAAGTATCCTCAATTAAATAAGCCTTATATTAATTTTCATCAGTCTAGTCATCCAGTCTTATACAATAAGTAGTAGTAAGTATCCTCAATTAAATAAGCCTTATATTAATTTTCATCAGTCTAGTCATCCAGTCTTATACAATAAGTAGTAGTAAGTATCCTCAATTAAATAAGCCTTATATTAATTTTCATCAGTCTAGTCATCCAGTCTTATACAATAAGTAGTAGTAAGTATCCTCAATTAAATAAGCCTTATATTAATTTTCATCAGTCTAGTCATCCAGTCTTATACAATAAGTAGTAGTAAGTATCCTCAATTAAATAAGCCTTATATTAATTTTCATCATTCTATTCATCCAGTCTTATACAATAAGTAGTAGTAAGTATCCTCAATTAAATAAGCCTTATATTAATTTTCATCATTCTATTCATCCAGCCTTATACAATAAGTAGTAGTAAGTATCCTCAATTAAATAAGCCTTATATTAATTTTCATCAGTCTAGTCATCCAGTCTTATACAATAAGTAGTAGTAAGTATCCTCAATTAAATAAGCCTTATATTAATTTTCATCAGTCTAGTCATCCAGTCTTATACAATAAGTAGTAGTAAGTATCCTCAATTAAATAAGCCTTATATTAATTTTCATCAGTCTAGTCATCCAGTCTTATACAATAAGTAGTAGTAAGTATCCTCAATTAAATAAGCCTTATATTAATTTTCATCAGTCTAGTCATCCAGTCTTATACAATAAGTAGTAGTAAGTATCCTCAATTAAATAAGCCTTATATTAATTTTCATCAGTCTAGTCATCCAGTCTTATACAATAAGTAGTAGTAAGTATCCTCAATTAAATAAGCCTTATATTAATTTTCATCAGTCTAGTCATCCAGTCTTATACAATAAGTAGTAGTAAGTATCCTCAATTAAATAAGCCTTATATTAATTTTCATCAGTCTAGTCATCCAGTCTTATACAATAAGTAGTAGTAAGTATCCTCAATTAAATAAGCCTTATATTAATTTTCATCATTCTATTCATCCAGTCTTATACAATAAGTAGTAGTAAGTATCCTCAATTAAATAAGCCTTATATTAATTTTCATCATTCTATTCATCCAGCCTTATACAATAAGTAGTAGTAAGTATCCTCAATTAAATAAGCCTTATATTAATTTTCATCAGTCTAGTCATCCAGTCTTATACAATAAGTAGTAGTAAGTATCCTCAATTAAATAAGCCTTATATTAATTTTCATCAGTCTAGTCATCCAGTCTTATACAATAAGTAGTAGTAAGTATCCTCAATTAAATAAGCCTTATATTAATTTTCATCAGTCTAGTCATCCAGTCTTATACAATAAGTAGTAGTAAGTATCCTCAATTAAATAAGCCTTATATTAATTTTCATCAGTCTAGTCATCCAGTCTTATACAATAAGTAGTAGTAAGTATCCTCAATTAAATAAGCCTTATATTAATTTTCATCAGTCTAGTCATCCAGTCTTATACAATAAGTAGTAGTAAGTATCCTCAATTAAATAAGCCTTATATTAATTTTCATCAGTCTAGTCATCCAGTCTTATACAATAAGTAGTAGTAAGTATCCTCAATTAAATAAGCCTTATATTAATTTTCATCAGTCTAGTCATCCAGTCTTATACAATAAGTAGTAGTAAGTATCCTCAATTAAATAAGCCTTATATTAATTTTCATCAGTCTAGTCATCCAGTCTTATACAATAAGTAGTAGTAAGTATCCTCAATTAAATAAGCCTTATATTAATTTTCATCAGTCTAGTCATCCAGTCTTATACAATAAGTAGTAGTAAGTATCCTCAATTAAATAAGCCTTATATTAATTTTCATCAGTCTAGTCATCCAGTCTTATACAATAAGTAGTAGTAAGTATCCTCAATTAAATAAGCCTTATATTAATTTTCATCAGTCTAGTCATCCAGTCTTATACAATAAGTAGTAGTAAGTATCCTCAATTAAATAAGCCTTATATTAATTTTCATCAGTCTAGTCATCCAGTCTTATACAATAAGTAGTAGTAAGTATCCTCAATTAAATAAGCCTTATATTAATTTTCATCAGTCTAGTCATCCAGTCTTATACAATAAGTAGTAGTAAGTATCCTCAATTAAATAAGCCTTATATTAATTTTCATCATTCTATTCATCCAGTCTTATACAATAAGTAGTAGTAAGTATCCTCAATTAAATAAGCCTTATATTAATTTTCATCATTCTATTCATCCAGCCTTATACAATAAGTAGTAGTAAGTATCCTCAATTAAATAAGCCTTATATTAATTTTCATCAGTCTAGTCATCCAGTCTTATACAATAAGTAGTAGTAAGTATCCTCAATTAAATAAGCCTTATATTAATTTTCATCAGTCTAGTCATCCAGCCTTATACAATAAGTAGTAGTAAGTATCCTCAATTAAATAAGCCTTATATTAATTTTCATCATTCTATTCATCCAGTCTTATACAATAAGTAGTAGTAAGTATCCTCAATTAAATAAGCCTTATATTAATTTTCATCAGTCTAGTCATCCAGTCTTATACAATAAGTAGTAGTAAGTATCCTCAATTAAATAAGCCTTATATTAATTTTCATCATTCTATTCATCCAGTCTTATACAATAAGTAGTAGTAAGTATCCTCAATTAAATAAGCCTTATATTAATTTTCATCATTCTATTCATCCAGCCTTATACAATAAGTAGTAGTAAGTATCCTCAATTAAATAAGCCTTATATTAATTTTCATCAGTCTAGTCATCCAGTCTTATACAATAAGTAGTAGTAAGTATCCTCAATTAAATAAGCCTTATATTAATTTTCATCAGTCTAGTCATCCAGCCTTATACAATAAGTAGTAGTAAGTATCCTCAATTAAATAAGCCTTATATTAATTTTCATCATTCTATTCATCCAGTCTTATAAAATAAGTAGTAGTAAGTATCCTCAATTAAATAAGCCTTATATTAATTTTCATCATTCTAGTCATCCAGTCTTATACAATAAGTAGTAGTAAGTATCCTCAATTAAATAAGCCTTATATTAATTTTCATCAGTCTAGTCATCCAGTCTTATACAATAAGTAGTAGTAAGTATCCTCAATTAAATAAGCCTTATATTAATTTTCATCATTCTATTCATCCAGTCTTATACAATAAGTAGTAGTAAGTATCCTCAATTAAATAAGCCTTATATTAATTTTCATCAGTCTAGTCATCCAGTCTTATACAATAAGTAGTAGTAAGTATCCTCAATTAAATAAGCCTTATATTAATTTTCATCAGTCTAGTCATCCAGTCTTATACAATAAGTAGTAGTAAGTATCCTCAATTAAATAAGCCTTATATTAATTTTCATCATTCTATTCATCCAGTCTTATACAATAAGTAGTAGTAAGTATCCTCAATTAAATAAGCCTTATATTAATTTTCATCATTCTAGTCATCCAGTCTTATACAATAAGTAGTAGTAAGTATCCTCAATTAAATAAGCCTTATATTAATTTTCATCAGTCTAGTCATCCAGTCTTATACAATAAGTAGTAGTAAGTATCCTCAATTAAATAAGCCTTATATTAATTTTCATCATTCTATTCATCCAGTCTTATACAATAAGTAGTAGTAAGTATCCTCAATTAAATAAGCCTTATATTAATTTTCATCAGTCTAGTCATCCAGTCTTATACAATAAGTAGTAGTAAGTATCCTCAATTAAATAAGCCTTATATTAATTTTCATCATTCTATTCATCCAGTCTTATACAATAAGTAGTAGTAAGTATCCTCAATTAAATAAGCCTTATATTAATTTTCATCATTCTAGTCATCCAGTCTTATACAATAAGTAGTAGTAAGTATCCTCAATTAAATAAGCCTTATATTAATTTTCATCAGTCTAGTCATCCAGTCTTATACAATAAGTAGTAGTAAGTATCCTCAATTAAATAAGCCTTATATTAATTTTCATCAGTCTAGTCATCCAGTCTTATACAATAAGTAGTAGTAAGTATCCTCAATTAAATAAGCCTTATATTAATTTTTTTCGGCAAATCGGTCCAAATACTTTTTCAGCTGAAATTTTAATTTTTACTATTTCATTCTCGTTCAGCGGATAGCACTAAATATACCTTAAAAACAATTATTTTCCCTTTTTACGGCTTTCATTGAATACATTCTAAAATATGCAGTTAGTCTTAATAGTATTTTTATTTTAGATAAACATTGCACCGCCGTGCGTTGTTTTTGGGAGAGATTTTAAAATTTACGCTCATTTTGTTGTGACACCCATGACGATGCGTTCGCTAAACTCTCATACTTGGCCGATTGGCAGCATTCGTTGGAGTCCAAACTTTAAGAAAGAGTAATTTGAATCCGAATAACGTTTGACTGGGAACTAAGCTCTCTATATCCTTGTTTTGACAGTAATGTTTGACGGTAGTGGAGTTGTATATAATAATATTTTTTAGGTATATTATATTATACATTTTTTTAAATTTAACAAATACTGAGTATGGCTGAAGATGGTAGCAATATTTTATAGGTTAGGTTAGGTTTTATGACTCATGCCCGGGCTTTAACTACGAGGTCATATCGCCTACTACCAGAGCGCTCTTTCGTCACTCTGGTAAACATGAGCCCGACTCTACTGTGGGAGTCGTAAATTTTGCCTACCCTAAATTTCTATTCATCTAGGGTAGGGGTCTTTAACGAGTACCTGACATCGTACAGGCTCGGGACCATCGCTTAACGTCCCATCCGAAGGACGGCGTGCTTAAGTTTATTTTACCTCCCCGATAAAGTGAACTAAGGGCCTCGGTCGGGCTACGAACCCACGACCTTGAGCTCAGAAGTCAAGCACGCATACCACTGAGCTACCGGCGCCCTCGCAATATTTTTTTTTTTTTTTTTTATATATAATTTGTGAAAAAGACAATATTTTAAAAAACATAAGTTTTTCATAATTTTTTTATACTATTATTTATTTTATTATTATTTATTTTTTTACATTATTTTCCTTTACTTTTATCATCTCTCTTACCCATCCATCAAAATTATCTTTCAATTCCTTTATATTTATTTTATATATATTTTTTTTTCACTTATTTATTTTATTTACTTATTTATTTATTTTTTTCTGTTCTTGTCCTAATAATTAAGATAAATTTTCGTGCCGAGGACCTACCACTGGGTGGCCTTCCTCTCACATGCCCTTTACGCCAACATATTGATATTGATGCTTTAAGCTTTTTGTTATTTTTTCATATTTTTATTTTATATGTATACGATGAAGACATAGTTGCATTGAAAGGCGGTTGTGGTTGGAAATGAAACAGTGAAAAGAGGACGTCTCTATTTCTATGAGAAATGCTTGGTCACACAACAGCTTACTATTTCATTTCATTTTATAAGTAAATTCAAAACAACAACAGACCTAATGATTGTCAACTAAATGGATAAAATGGTTTTAGAGGAAGGGAGGTAACTTAGTTAATTAATTCGCGCTGGGGAAGTACATCGCTGGTAATTCACCGACTTTCTTTGTACTTATTTTCTCTCTTTTATTTCTACCACGTACTTTCATGCTACTTCGACAGCACTCATTAATATTTGACAGGTCGAATTCGAGACCACAAGTTGCCAAGTTAGATAGTACACAGAAACTAGTCTTGAAACTTGTGATGTTATTAATTTAAACTTTTGCAGTACTCCACATATGTCGGAAGCCGAGTACAATACATTGCCGTGGTATTCGTGATTAGATACGCTGCTGACGGTTGGTACCATCGCTTTACGAAGGGGCAGTATATAATTCTGTTGTAAGCCCAGAAAACCCGAATGTCTGATTTACGACCTCAACTCTAGTCTAAACCTGAGTTCTCCCGAAAGAACGGAAGTTTAATGATGCACAAGTGCAAAGTGCACTCAAGAATAATGCCTTTAGAAATTCTGAAATTATTATATTGATTTCGCAAAACAACTTGGAATAATCAATTTCTAAGAAATACAGTTTATCCAATCCAAGAGATATTCCTGCTTCAATGACTGTATGAGTAGAAAAGAAGAGAGATTTTTTGCCCAATTTATGAGTTCTGATGTTTGCCGTATAGAAAAGAACACAATTCCTATATGGGCAGATAAGTGAACTCGTCTGAAAGCGTTTACCATGAACTCTTCCACTTATGGTATTCCTTATCAAATTTTTTCTTCTCTCTTTTTCTGCAAACTTCCCGTCTGATAAACAAAATCTAAGGAACTTTTTCAGATTCCTTCCCTAGAAAAAAAAAGTATATATATGGGACAATCCATGTCAACAAAAACACTCTTGCACTCAAAAAAAGAGATGTCGGAAAAAACTCTTCTATGACTAAAACGTTTCGAAAGCAATATGGCGATTTGAGCATTATTGTTGCTATGAACTTAAAATTTGAAATTAAATAGTCACATGTGCTAACTTGAATCAGGGTTAAAACGTTTCGGAAGCAATATGGCGATTTCAAGAAATTATGATGACGGCGTCAATATGGCGGATAGAATCAGCACGCCGTCCTTCGGATGGGACGTTAAGCGATGGTCCCGAGCCTGTACGATGTCAGGTACTCGTTAAAGACTCCTACCCTAGATGAAAAAAAATTTAGGGTAGGCAAAATTTAGGACTCCCACAGTAGAGTCGGGCTCATGTCCACCAGAGTGACGAAACAGCTCTCTGGTAGTAGGCGATATGACCTCGTAGTTAAAGCCCGGGCATGACTTATAAAACCTAACCTAACCTATAATAAAAAATTATTAATTAAAGTAAAATGTTTATGATTGAAACTTTATGAGGGTTGTAACGCAGAAACGATTGTAGTTATGAACTTGAAATTTCGAATGAAGTAGTTACATGTAATAACTTTAATCAGGTAAGATTTTTGCTGAAATCAGACGAAAATTGGGACCAAATAACTTCGGGTTCTAAGTAGATTTTTCAAAACACTGCTCATATTTATGATCTAATCAAAAATCTCTTCAAGTAAAAATTACAGACAAAATTAAAGCACACATTTCATCTACAATATGATTTTTCACAGGTTTTCCAGGATACATAAGAAACCATCCTGAAATGTCGTTTTGAAACACATATTTCCAATCATGGATTGTGTGGTTTGTATAAGCACAGGATAGGTTTGGCTGAATCGGCTTTATGCCCCCATTGTGGGTAAGTCGAGTCTTTTGAACATATTTTCATGTTGTGTCCGAAATTTGCTGACGAAAGGCTCTCTTTGTTTATGGCGATAGATCCCAAATTGTGTCAGCCATTCAACTACGCCTGTCTTCTAGGCTCTGGTAAGGTGGACATTTACAGGAGTATCTTAAGTTTCATTAAGGCATGTGGAATCTCGGTGTAAATAATAAAGAAATCTAATATATTCATATGAATTTGTCTGTTTGGCTATGGCTTATTGCTGAGGCCAAAAAAATACAAAAAAAAAAATATATTTTTAGGAAGTACAGTAACTATATTTTTAGGAAGTACAGATGAGGCTTGTGGTCGATAAAAAAAAAAAAAAATTGTTTTCTGCCAAGATTTCGGCACTGAGTGTGCCTTCTTCAGGACCTGTATTAACATATATACATTATTAATGATATATGTGTCACGTATAATGTCAATGACACATCTATGAAATATAAATATGGAAAATAACAAAAACCTTAAAGTAACAGGGTACAGAGCAGCATAATAAAATACGACAAAATGAAACTAGCTTACAACTGGTATCCTACCCACATTTATATTTTATATTGTATTCACAGATATGCCACGGATGATGACACAGTTGTGTTGATAGCCGGTTCTGATTAAAATAGTGAGAAGACAGCGTCTTTTATTTTTATAATACTTACATTATTTCGGCAACTATTGTAAATTTTCTGAGTAAATCCCTCTTCGTAGTAATTTGACTCATGTCCACATTTAAAGTTTTCAACGCAACTGCATCATCATCAGTGGTACATCCCTCATAACATTGTTGAGTCAGCCAACACAATATGTCTTTTATTTTTACGGAAAAAAAAATTGATACTGGGGAAGTATCGTATATTTCTTCTTATTCAGTGACGATTTTTAGACATTTTCTTTATATATCTGAACGTGTAATATATTCACAGGAAAGGATTGCCTCAAACGTCACTGTCAATCGTCGTATCTACAGTTCCAACATGAAAATTGACACTTCCAAATATCTTTAGAACATCTCCACCTCCTCAGGGCACTTTGCCATCGTCATTTGCCTTATTGAATCAGATCTTGTCTTCCAAGGCGTCAGTTCTTACAGAAATACTTCAGAGGTCGACAACCTTCTCTAGTATGCTAAAGTGTAACATAATTTTGAAAATAGCTCGCTAGTACTGACATCTGTATTAAGTAAAAGTAATAAAGTAAAGTAATAGTAAAATGGTTATTCTTCCCCCTCCCATTTCCACCCCTCCAACCCCCACCACCTCACTCTTCCTCCCCTCCGTGCCTCTTTCTCTATTTGAAACCTCTCAATTCATTTCATGCTGGTATTACTGAATATATGAAAGTAATTTCTTGGCGTCAGCGGTTTTCTTAGTTTCATTGTACTCTAAGAGTTTCTTACAACCAGTAACGCCAATATGATAATAATGTATGTATAATAATAATAATATTTATTTCTGTTAAACCATAATATGGTAATTGGATACGTCATAAGGATATATACATTAAGATAGATTATAACATGCACAGATATTGTGGATTAGAATTAACAATACTAGGCACTAAAAAAAATCGATCAAGTGCAATGTATTCTTGCACAATTAGTGTTCCGTGCCATCAGCCCCCCAGTTACAAGAAAATAAACAATTAAATTGTTTATAACAATTGATCGGGCTAGAATTTTTCAATCCTGATAATTTCGGCTCAATCTACTCTAATTTTCAATGTTCATGATTTTTTTCAGATTTTTATGAACAATTCTTTTGGTGATAAGGGTGGAAAAGAGCACTTTTTAAGCGTTTTTTCCCGAAAAATGTTTAAAAAAATGCAGAAAAAAAATAATTCATATATATTGCTGAATTCGTGATTCAAAAAAGCTTTCATGTGATAACCTACATGATGCCCTTGAAATTTTTGTTTTTCCATTTCCCAATTTACCCCATGAAATTAACCCCCAGAATCAAAATACAACTTTTTTTTATATTTCACGTCTATAATTGGGCCACCACACTCTCTATGCTAAATTTCGAATTTTTACTTCGAATAGTTTCAGAGAAAATCGCCTGTGAGAGACGGATGAACGGACACCGAAGTGATTCCGTTTTGCTAATTTGGGCACGGAACACTAATAAAATGAAATAAATAAATAAATACTTGAAATATAAGTAAAAAAGTAATATTATTATACAGTAGATAAAGTAGATAATAAATACAGTAGATACCATTTTAATTTAATTAAAATTACTACAGTAGAGTCCTGCTAATCCGGACTAGATGGGACCGGGCCCCGTCCGGATCACTGAAAGTCCGGATTAAACGGACTTTGCAGTAAAATGCACATGATAAATATTTTAGCGACTTTTTATTTCTCATAAATACACATTTTCCTTCATCTTAATTTTATTTTCAATCTTACTACGTAATGTATATGTATGTAGATCTAAGTTTTCGACATACGAACTGAGATAGGGTTAACAAACCAAAACATCTTTGTGATTAAAACTCAAAGTTTATTTATTGTACACTACGGTACTACTGTACAAAACAAACCACGGTACATTATTGTTATAATGTAAAAATTAAGAATTTAAAAAACGAAATATGTAAACGATAAATTCTGAACAGTACTATAAAATAAAACAATGTACAGTACGTAATGAAAACAAGAATAATATTTTTAGACTCACGGAAAAAAGTCCGTAATGTTTTTTTTGCTGCAAAGAAGACCGACGTTGTTTTGCCGTACGATATTGTAGGCGCCTCAAGGTCTGTAGTCAAACCCTCTCTTTGAATTATTTTCGTACTTACCGCTCGCTGAATTAAATTTTTAGTTTACTAAATAGTAATTAGTTTTTTTAAAATCTCGTCCGGATTAACCGGATGTCCGGATAATCGTTGTCCGGATTAGCGGGACTCTGCTGTACTTGAAAGTCAGAAGTGGACAGGAGAATGATCGGTAAAAACGGAGTTGGTATATAGAGTCCTGCTATGACCACAATATAACTATATTACTTTATTAAAAATAATAAAATAAATTTAGAGAAAAATAAATTATGTGAATAAAAAAATTACTTATAATAAATTCGTTCCAACTTAAACATTACTTTGAAATATTTCTTATAAATATTAGTCGTATTTCTACGACTTGTACTTTGGTCGTATTTGTCATATCTCAAGTCCAACAAACTTATACGATTCAAAATTTTATAAGGAACATTTGTGGTAAGAAGCCATTTTTCGATAGGACTAACCGTTTTCGTATAAATCAAGCAAACGCATGAGAAAATAGGTTTCAAAACTACTTTAGGACGGTTTTAAGCTTGTATCAGCAAATCAGGTTGTCTGCAAAAAATGGGAATGCGTATAAAATGTGCTACTTATTATTCTCTACGACTTTTATATGAAGATAGTTTTGATTTAGTCTTAAACTTAAGCAATATTTTGAAAAATGTACATAGGCTCATAGTAGTCTCAATTTTCGTCTAATTTTGAATTTCCGGTGAAATTTTAAAATCAAACATTTCTGTCTGATTAAATAACTTCCCCTATACTTCGTTTAGCTTGGGAAGTATCAACAGCTTCATCGGTAAACTCAACGAGAATTAAATCTTTATTCTTACACAAGGTTCTGTTTCATTTTATTCTTGGGACAATACAACACAGTTTGTAAACTAATTTTTTTTTTTTATTGTATTATACGAAGCTTCGATACATATATATATATGCAAATACAGATTTAATAAAACGTATATTTACTATGTAAATGAACAAGGGCAGATCCTAAGCTTTCCCTAATAGGCTCAGAATGACCCAGTTTTCGATATAGGTCGCTTCCTATTTAAATAGCTCAAAGAGATTCCATACTAGGCAAGCATCGTTGGGCGAGATCGTAAATTGCTCCGGATTGGTAATCAACATAAACTGATCCATGATGGTGGTAGTTTCTGTCTTTATTTTGATCGTTGATGGTTTAACAAGAGCTTTGTCAGCAGTAAAATGAACTTGTACGACAAATCGACATCCAGATGACCCTATTTTATGTTGTCACAACCTTACAGGCTCATAACCTAAAAGTATATCTTCATTCGGTGGTTGAGTTGATCCTACCGCCATATTGGATCAACAATTCAGAACAAGAATCCGTAAATCCTCTTTATGATGTTACACCCTAGATATCATCATTTAACTTTATGGACAATCTGGGTTATTAATAATAATAATTATTATTATTTCCGTTAAACCATAACATGGTAATGATATGTCATAAAAAACATTAAGGCGTAGTCAAGGTCCACGCCGTAGATTTTCCGTGAAAACGTCGGGATAAAATCATAACAAGTGTTTCGTATTAATATGTAATTTAATTATCAATCTCTTTAATACAATGGTTGTACAGAGTAGTATGGTTACAGAATAGATAAATCACAAGTTTATTGCATGTAGCAAGGGTCTGTGGTAGCTAAAGTAACACACGTACACCTCACACTGTATTGACTACGCCTTAATGTTTTTCATTTTCTTTTCGATGCTGCCGTAACTCTTGCATTTGCTCGGCACTAGACTTTTTAGGTTTTTAAAATTCCTTTTGATGCGAGCTTTCCTCTGATTTGCGTTTTCTATAATTCCGCACATATTTACGATTCATATGAGACGACATCTTTAATTTTTTTGCAATTTTCAATTTATTATATATTTTTACATATATTTCGGCGAATATTTTTATTGTTTCACATTGAGTCCTAGTGGTACTCCTCAAGCTCTTTACAATGACAACCGAATCAACGTCCTATCTAAACGCGTCATCACGCTAAACTAATTTCCAATTTTACACAACGCTAATTCGCAACAATCATCCGCCGGCCCCCACACTAACCCGATCACGTCACAGGCAAAGCAAACACTGCACAACAAACACATACAGACATGCTCTATCCATTGTGACCTCAACCGTTGTTATCGCATTATTAGTCTCGTAGTTATTATCGATTGAAATCTGACGGTATTTTGTAACACAAGAAAGTTTGACCGGCTATCACTGTGCTTAACGAGCCAATAGACGTTTTCACGTCAATATGTTGCTAGCCTACTGAGCTCAAGATCGCGGGTTCGAAACCCGTTAATACCCTATCTGGGAAACAAAAACAACTTGAGCTCATTCTTCTGATGGGATGTTCTCCCTGTACGATGTCAACCTGGTAAGGCGCAAAATTAACATTAATAATAAAAAAATAAAATATATATATGATGTGGCCATAACAGGTTTTTTTTTATACCAACCCCTTTTGTACCAATCACTCTCCCTCCCTTCCGTCCTCTCAAATTCATTCAAAAAAATAAATTTTGAATTTCCTTACAATTTAAAAAAAGTCGCCAGTGACTCATCGGCAATTTACTTCTCCAGAATTAATCATTTAAGTTTTCGATCTCCCACCAAAACCAATCTAAGTTTATTTACAATCTGAATATTTATATTCAATTTGGGCTTGATATATCTCTGGTGTTTGGGCAAAAGGGCTTAAGTCAAAATAAGTCTTGTAATCCAAAGGACTTAGTGCGCTTAAATATTTTTACCATATATAATAATATTATGATACAGCAGATAAATAAAGTATATAATAAGTACAATAGATACATTTTTTCATTTAATTAAAATTACTACTTAAGAGTGGGAAGTGGGTAGGAGAATAATCTGTAAAAACGGAGTTGGTATATAAGAGTCCTGCTATGACCACATTATAACTATATTACTTTATTAAAAATAATAAATGTAGAGAAAAATACATTATGTGAATAATCGTCGTATTTGTCACATCTCAAGTCCAAGAAACTTACACGATTCAAAATTTAATAAAGAACATTTGTGGTAAGAATCCATTTTTCGATAGGACTAACCGTTTTCGTGTAAATCAAGCAAACGCATGAGAAAATAGGTTTCAAAACTACTTTAAGACGGTTTTCAACATGTATCACGCAAATCAGGTGACCTGCGAAAAATGGGAATGCGTATAAAATGTGCTTCTTATTATTCTCCATTGGAATGTTTCACTTTGTTTATATTTGATAATTTATAGAAATAATATTTAAAGTAACTAACATAAATATGTTTTATTTTTTGAAATATTGTCTATTCCACTAAAGTATATAATAAGTTCTTTATTATTCTTCTCTATTCTTTAGTGGAATAGACAATATTTCAAAAAATAAGTTTGTTTTAGTTATTTATTACAAATTTTACAATATGTCCGCGTTCCTCAACTTAGAAGTTGGAAATATGTTTTATCTGATTTGCAGGAATTTTTCAAAACTTCAGAAATTCCCCTACTAAAATTCAGATTTGCTGACCCTAAGCCCTTTTGCCCAAACACCCGAGATATACATTGCATGGACAGTTATTAATGTTTTTGAGTTAAGCCCCCTCTCTCCAATTATTCCTTTCTTTTAGCAGATTTGGCTGAAAATCAATAGGCGAGGCAGCGTTCTAGTCTACAGAGCTCAAGATCGCATCCGGCCGAAGTCCTTATGTTTTTATTGGTAGATAAAGCTTTGGAGATTGAGCACGTCGTCCTTTGGGTGGTACATTAAGCTAAGGACTCACACAGTAGAGGAGAGTCCCCAGAGCGACGAAAGAGTAATAACTAAATTGTTATGGTCAGGACACAAAGACAACATATGTATACCTATATTCGAGAGGAAAATGGTTATTTTATCTCTTATATATTATTATATATAATATATTTTATATTATATTTATTTAAATAAGGGAGGCGAGTTTACAGAACCTGAACCTTCACCTACCCTTGTGAGATGTCAGAATAACATTAGTAGTGAAATGCCAGAATAACATTAAATTTATGAAAGAGCAGCTATATTTAGTAATTAAACAAACCTATTATTATTTATTTATCTTAAGCCTCAACTATGCAAACAATGCACAACCAGCGGCTGGGCTGACATGTACTATACAAAAGATTTAAAAAATAAATAAATAAATAAAATAAAATAATAAAAATAAATATGACAAGAAAGGCTTGAGAGAGGAAAAAACAGCCAGCGGTGAACCCTCATGGCATCACTTCATAACAGGAGATCTCTATGCCAAACTCTCTTCAATCTTCTTGGGGGTTTGTGGGGTAAATTTCTATTTAAGGTTTTGCGAACTTCCGGATTGGTGTGTAAGTAAATTTTGGTGTAGAAACGTTGGTATAAATGTTTAATGGTTGTGTCTATGGGTGTGACGTTCAAGTCGCGGTGTAGTCTTGTTGCTAACTTATGCTGGACATTGCGTGATCAGTCGGAGAGTTATATAAAAGTGAATTGAAAAAATGGTGTAATAATCATTGAGTGAAATAAAGGTGTTTTTCTACTTTATTGCAGAGATTTTCTGAATGGTAAAAACAGTTGACTATATTAAAACTAAACTGAATGATTCATGATGATGAAAATGATTCATCCCCGGGCTTTAGCTGCATGGTCATACTACCAGAGCGCTCTTTCGTCACTAAAAGGGTTTTTTAACGTTTACGGGTGGTTTTTAGAGGCTCGGGAACATCGCTTAATGTCCCATCCGAAGGACGGCGTGCTTGAGTTTATTTTACCTCCCAGATAAAATAAACTAAGGGTTCTGTTAGGTTTTTTCCCCCCTCAAATAATAAACCTATGGGCCTCGGCTGATCTTGAGCTCAGTAAGCTACCCCTGAGCTACCAGGGCTCTCTGATGTTGCAAAAAGAAAACAGTGGATTAATTCCCTCTGGGGAAGTATCTTGCTAGTGATTCACGGACTTTTTTATACATCACTGTATAATTTATTCGGATTGTGGTACGTCCATGACTGAAGAAGCTGTATAACTGGGAGAGACTAGCACAGAGGAGTCAGTACTGACCCAGTGTCAGTTACAGTCTGTATCGGACCTTTAAGTCTTTTGTTCTCTCAGGACATCCTCTTCAGCATAATACACTCTACCTCTGAGGGTTAATTTTCGTCCTGTTCCTTTACACTCTAGAATACACAATAGATAAACAAAACAATGGGCTATAGCTCTTTCAGAGATGCGACACACATAGAATTCCTCAATTCAGGATCCTTGTGGTCCCTGATTTAGACAGATTGAATTTTTTTTTAATTTGACTTCCGCAGATATACAAAGTTAAAGGGAAGTTACGTAATCGGTCCAAAATTCGATGCCGAGTTTTCAACGGAATTCATGTTTCACAACCTCCTGAGTGCAAAAAAATTTTTTTTTTTTTGTCTTTTATTTAGAAAGATGCAACTGTTGCTAGGGTGCAACAACCAGCATCTATGATGGTAGGTATGAATATGTTGGCGTGAATGGCATGTGAGAGGAAGGCCACCCAGTGGTAGGTCCTCGGGACGAAAATTTATATTAATTATTAGGACAAGAACATAAAAAATAAATAAAATAAAAATAAAAAATATTAAGAACGAATAGGATTTAAGGTGGCAGTAAGTCGCGGTTCCATCTTCTCTTCAACCTCCGTGGAGGGTTTTGTGGTAAGTGTTGTGAAGATAAAGTACGTATTTGTGGGTTTTTATGTGTGCAAAAATGAAGAAAAAAAAATGTATATAACACGATAACTCCCTAGAGAACGAATATATCAACACGAAATTTTATATGTGTATTCAGAACCATTTAAGGGTGGGACCTATTAATTTTCAGCTAAATCAGCTTGTGGAAAAGTGGTGATGATGGGAAGATTTAACTTGAAAACTCCAATATCCACACAAAATTGCATATGTTAATTTGAAACCAAATGATGGTAGTTCACCTTTAGGTTACTAGGTGGTGCTACAATCACGCCACTGTCCCCAAACCTTGTTAGGTCCCTGGCGAATCCGTGATAGGGGGGCTCCTGGGATCAGCTGACACCTGTCCCTATCCTCCCTCTGCAGTTTTGGGGTTTAGGGACAACCTTCCGTTACGGTCAGTTCAACTAGTCGACTCTGCCCTAGGAATGTTACGGACAATACCGGTATTTGCTGTATCCGTTCCATACTGTTCCTGTTACTCATCTGGAACTGTTACAAATTACCTGTACCGATCCATTAACGGTACTTTCATCTCATGACCGATGAGTGATGACTTATCTAAAAATCATTGTATCTCCGGTTTAAGCCAAGCTTGATTACAAGATTAACAAAATTACATTTTTATGGGCCTACTAATTTGTTTATACTAATGGTAATAAAAGGTATATATGAAAAAAAAGTATGTATATTATAAAAAAATTATGTATAATTTAAAACAAAGATAAATTATGTACAAAAATATTTTTCATTTGTATTAAAAAAAAATAGCTTTGTTGGACGAAAATTGGCTCCTTTTAGACAAAATCATCCCTGCCTTAGGAAAAAGTTGTTCGAATGAAACCGCAATTGCCTTTCTTTTCTTTATTATTTTTGAGGGGAGATTAATTTTCCATTTAATACTTTTCATATATATATTTTTTTAAACAAATACACATATCATTTACTTCCTGATTTTTCAATTGAATTTTCTTTAAAAACTATGAAAAATATGATTTGGAAATCGTTTATTTGTCGTTGAAGACCGAAGAAGTAATGTTTTGCGGATGTAAAGTTTTAAAACTATAAGTGCTTACCGGTTCAGTACAACCGACAGAACCGGTCCAGCAGTACCGTTAAGATATGATCATTAGTACCTGTTTCTAAACGGTACAGACCGAGATTATGTTCCTCGGTACGTACCGGCACATCCCTACTCTGCCCAGCTTGCTCGGGGTTGCAAACAATGAAGACAAATGCGTGAAGCCAGTCTGCAGAGGACAAAGAACAGAACAAAATGAATCAGTATATCAGTTTCAACTGAAGCCAGAGGGAATCATCTGAACACTCCCCACACTTCCCGGTGTATTTTTTGGGTGTCCGTACGCTCGTCAGTTCATTCAACCTTTCGAAATCACTGCCGATGTACTGAATTATTCAGAAACCACTATGCGAATGAAATTTTGAGTTTTAGCCCATACTGCCATTTTGAATTTGGAGGGAGAGCGAAATTTATTAATTCATGCTGGGAATGACAGCTGGTGATTCAACCACTACTTTTTTTTTTTATAAACGAATGAATATAAAATGAACAGATGCTAACGCAGAGTTAATTCGGAGAGCGCGTTCCATTATTCACCGTGGAGCTAACTAATTAAGCTGAGAAGAGCACATGTGAAGAACAGACAACTTAATGAGTACAATGCTGTTAAAAGAGATTTAGGTAGTTTCATGAGTAAATAATATCGTTGAACTTGCCTTAAATGAGAATTTTGCGTAAAACTTCTACTAAAGGGCTCTAAATGTTCGTAAAGGGTCATTTTCCTGTTGGATGAACCCTTCAACACTATACTCAAACATTTATTTGTGAGTGTTAAAGTCTTAGCGAAGTGGTTGATGTAAATAGTCTACTTGACAAATAAAACTTGATGTCAAATAAACTAAAAGTTAAGTTGGACAAGTAGCATTTTATATACAGTGAAACTCAGACTCACAAAAAAAATTTCAAAGAAAAGAAATAAAAAAGTCGGTGAATCACCTAAATTTTCCTCAGCTCACTGGAAGGCGTGCTTGCCTTCTGAGCTCAAGATCGTGGGTTCGAAACCTGAACGAGGCCCTTAGTTTATTTTATCTGGGAGGTAAAATAAACTTAAGCACGCCGTCCTTCGGATGGGACGTTAGGGATGGTCCCGAGCCTGTTCAATGTCAGGTACTCGTTAAAGACTTCTGCCCTAGATGAATAAAAATTTAGAGTAGGCAAAATTTAGGACTCCCAGAGTAGAGTCGGGCTCATGTCCACCAGAGTGACGAAAGAGCGCTCTGGTAGTAGGCGATATGACCTCGTAGTTAAGACCCGGGCATGAGTCATTGAGCTCAGTTTACGAATCTCTTTCTTAGGCGACTCATGTATTTCGTTGTACTCGTACTCCTCCTAAAGCCTTTTACCGATCACATTGAAATTTGCCACGATGGTAGTGGACACGGTGACGATGGTTTACTACTAAAAAAATCTGAAATCGAACATACCACGGAGGAATAATCACCGAAAAACGAAATCCCAATTGAAATCAATTGAGAGACAAAATTCTCGCGCAAAATAGAATTTTTCTATTTCAGATGTAAAAATCCGGGCAAAGCCCTTTTCGGTTTACCATCGGACACCACTTTTTTTTTGAGCCGTTTTTTTCAGTGTTCTAACGTACAAACTTCGGCTTTTTTTCGATAAAAATATTCACAGCTGTTGTCTACAAAAAGGCTAGAAAAAATCCATTGAATTCAATTGAAATCTATTTAAAGTATTAATATATTCATAAAGGACATACAAGGTGAGAAGTTACTGATAATTATTAAAACATTAACTGAGTTTTTTTATACAGATATGCCTGACTCAGCTCAGTTTTTGCAAACAGCAGATTGTATTGCACACCTAGTAATAACTGACTATAATACTAGAGCAAGGGGGAAGAGAAGGGATGGGAGGGGTACCACCACACTGGATGATGTCATTTCTTGTGCTAGGATGTGTAAATATATCTACTATTGATGAAATAATGTTTGCATCCCCGACTGCACAATACACCAGAATGAAACCAAGGTATCATCAACCAACCTTAAGAGGTTTTATGGTGTTCTTCCTCCCAAATACGAGGATATAGGACAAGTTATGTAATCGGCCAAAAATTAGATGAATAGTTTTCATGGGAATTTCAAGGTTTCCAAAACTCTGATTCCAAAAATGAAATAAAAAAAGTTGTCGGTAAGTCACTGGCTATGTAGGTACTTCCCCAGTATCAATTAATCAATCACATTTTACGGCTAGAATTTAATATTTGACTTAATAATGGCTTTTGAATCGTACTAAATTTTGTGTTGATATATTCATAATATAGGCAGTCATTGGGGTATTTGCATCCCCCTTCCCTTCGAACGATTTCGCGGAAAATTAATATGTGTCTTCCATATGTGGTTTTGAATTTAAATATAAAATTTCATGTCGGTACATTTAATCTATCGGGAGTTATCGTGTTCACAGACAAACACTTTTTTTTTTTTTTTTTTCGTTTTTAGAATTACTAAACACACCGCCATCTTAGCTGCTGCTGAACTTCACATACACGCCTCATTTACACTACAACACCATCTCACACAAATTGAAAACTGGTGCAACACATGGAAAAGAAAATTTAATACAGAAAAATCACATCACATTTACTCTTCGACGAGAAACATGCCCCCCCCCCCCCCCCCCCCCCCCCCGTTTTATCTACAACAAGCCCCTCCCTCAAACTAATACTGTACGATACCTAGGACTGACATTAGAACGAAGACCGACATGGAACCCTCACACACGTCTCACACGAAACACGCTGAACCGTCGACTCAAAATACTCGACGGACTTCTAAATAGACGATCAAAATTAGACATGACACAAAAACGGAACTGCTACACTTACTTACTTGGACCATTATGGACATACGGATCACATATATACGGTTCAGGAAAAACATCAAACGAATTCAGGCGTTTCAATCAAAAACCCTCAGACTGATAACACCCCCGTGTGCCCCCCATACATAAACAACAGAACACTTCATAACGATCTTATGATACACACAGTACACGACACTATTCAAACTACTTACATAACGTATTTTAGAAAACTTTACACACACCAGAAATACGTTATCTTCACAACACTTACCACAAAACCCCCGACGAAGATTGAAGAGAAGATGGAACCGCGACTTACTGCCATCTTAAATCCTATTCGTTTCTAATATTTTTAATTTTTTTTTTTTACATTATTTTCCTTGACTTTTATCATCTCTCTTTCCCATCCATCAAAATTGTCTCTCAATTCCTTTTTATTTATTAATTTTTTATTTATTTATTTATATTTTTTTCTTTATTTATTTTAATGTTTTTTCCTTGTTCTAATAATTAATATACATTTTCGTACCGAGGACCTACCACTGGGTGGCCTTCCTCTCACATGCCATTCACGCCAACATATCAATACCATCATAAATGCTGGTTGATTCAACCTAGCAACAATTGCATCTTTCTAAATAAAAGACAAAAAAAAAAAAAAAATCACTGAACATGGAATTTTGTTGAAAATCCAGCATCGAATTTCCGACCGATTACATACTTTCCCTATACTTTGTAAAGCTGGAGAAATAAAATGTATGTGAACCACGATAACTGCTGATGTAATGAATGTATCGACATGAAATTTTATATTTTAATTCAAAACCTCATATAGATGGTTCCTATTAATTTTAACCAAAATCGTCAGAGTAAAGGGAGAGATCAGAGGGGGCTCAACTCAAAAATGTAATACTCCGAATTTTTATTATTTTAATATTATTTTTATATTTTTACTTAGTTTCTAGATTATTTATTTGTCTTAACCCTCCTAATACCACGTGACCTGTGAAACGAAAAATACCACGTGGGGTCCTTTTGAGACCCCAGTTCATTTTTCAATTTTTCATGTACCAACTAGCTCTTCGTTCTAACTTTTTCAATCAAGTTCATTCAAAAATGAGGGAAAAATAACAAAGAGTTTCAAAAGTTGAGAAAAAATGGTATAAAAAATGTTTATTCAAGAAAAAGTAAATCATGAAACTTGTAAAAATATATTCACACTATGGGTGCTATTATTATTTACATTTAGCGCAAATAAATTTTTTTGTGACATGGTTTTTACATACGTGCTTCTAGCTCATCAAGTTCTTCATCGTCCGTTTCCAAAACGTCTTCAACATCGGAGATCACTTCGAGCTGTTCCGTTTCCATAAGGGCCTCCTCAGATTCAAACCCTGCAATCTCCCTGGCACGCTCTACTAACATCAACGTTCGCGAGGACACAATATGTTCCATGATTTATCTTAAAGGCTAGTACAGACATGCGAGCAACGAACCGAGCACTGTTCGGCTCGTTTTCAGTTTTCAACGAACACACTCCAAGCCGAACAGAGACGAGCCGAGCATTTGGATGCTCCACAACCATACTAACGAACATCACCATACTAACGAACACCTGCACAAGTTAACCTGCAGATAACAAATTTACGTTTATTTGTATATCATTTTATTACTATTCAAATCTACAATCAGAAAATGCTCAAGGTAGGTAGATAGTCTACGGATAAATGTCCTGAAGCCTCTTCGAAATAGAAATTATATTGAGCAGTTCATACACATTTTAAAACACGTGGTATTAGGAGGGTTAACTATACCCTTTTTTTTGGAAATTTAGCAATAGCCAACCATGGCAAAAAATAACAATGAATTGCCTCCTGGAAAATAGTACCCCTCTGAGATTCTCTGTGTAAATTGCCATTCGATCAATTCTTCGCAAAGAACTATTAATCAAATCAAATGTTGACAATTTAAACTCTGAATTTAGTGTTGACATTAAAACCGAAATTCAAATCAGCTGTTATATTCAAAAGTCAACAAAATGTGGGCACAGTTTCCTCTGTTTGCTCAGTTGGTATGATATGGATATTTTAGTACTTGTGACGGGTATGCAGATCACTCAGTCAGGGCTTCTACATAATAGATGGCCTCTAAAAAGTTGATGTTTTTGTTCGTTTGCTGCACCAGATAAATGGAATGGTAGTTTGCTTGTTTTGATGTCGTAGATGGCTGATGAAGTGAGAAGTGATTATCTCACAGGTTGTAAAATTAACTATAGTCTGACCTCACACAGATTTTAATAATATAATTCTTGCTAGCCGGCTTTCGAGGTTGCCCTCATCATCAGGCAGTCTACAAAAAAAAACATTATTTCGCAACAAAGAAACAGGTTCTGTTGGTTAACATCCATAAAATATGACAATAAAGATTTAAATAAATATGAATGAATTTACTGAATAAAAAGTAACTAAAATAAAATTGAGATAAAGAGTTAAAAAAAATAAACATATCTGATAAAATAACTTTAAAATGGCATAATGAAAATGTTTTAATAAATAAGGAATAAATATGGATGGGGACAGGATATCTTATTCCTTTTTCTCATCTGTCACATGGGAGAACGGAATACGTGCGACTGGACAAAGTATCCCCTCTCTAGAATTGAGGAGGGGGGTCTGTCCCATCTTCCTTTGCAATTTAATTTTTACACTTTCTAAGAAATCCATCTTTCTGTTTTTTGGATATGCTGCAGTAACGAGGCTGAACCGGCCTCGTGTCCTGTGTTTTGGAGGTGTTGGAAGAATTCAGAGTCACCCCTCCTCAAATGTTCCCGGCGTGTATAGAATTAATTGTAAAGATTGTAATTGTTTTTATCTCCAAAAGAGCAGACAGGCCGGAAGCTGAGGACTAGAGTGAGAGAGCATTTGAGGAGGGGCGACTCTTAATTCTTCTTACACCTCTAAAACACAGGACATGAGGCCGACTCAGCCTCGTTGCTACACCATATTCACAAAAGTAGAAAGATGGAATTCTTAGAAAGTATAGAAATTTAATTGGAAAGGAAGATGGGACAGTCTCCCCTCCTCAATTCTAGAGAGGGGATAGCCTTGTCCAGTCTCACGTACTCCGTTCTCCCATGTGACAGACGGGGGACAGGAATAAGATATTTGTTACCACCCATGAAATTTTAAATTATTAAATTTATTTTTTTAAGATAGTTTTTATGTATGTTTATTTTAATTTTTAAATATTTTATATTATTTTTATTTATTAAAACATTTTAATTTTGTTAATTTCAAAATTATTTTATCAGGTATGTATATTTTTTTAAACTCTTTTTATCAATTTTATTTTTGTTACTTTTTATTCTATTAGTTTATTTATATTTATTTAACTCTTTATCGCCACAATATTTTTTGGATTTTAACCAACAGAACCAGTTTCTTTTTTGTTAAATTATGGGGTTTTTTTTCGTAGACTGCCTGATGATGAGGGGAACCTCGAAAGCCGGCTAGCGAGAATTAATAAAATCTGTGAGAGGTCAGACTATAGTTTATTTTTCAATCTGTAAAATAGTATAGAACAGTATATACGCCAAGTTTCATTGTGCTATATCTAGTGATATTCTAAATCACCTGATAAATCTCTTCTGTTTACTTAAGTTAAAGCACATCACTGAACAAACTAGATAGTCCGCGGTTTCCGTTCTATAGTTCACCGTCTCTATATACCCTAAATCAGTGAGTGCAAGGTCAAACCTAGGGTGGGGGGGAGGGGGGGAGAGTGAGGCTGTTTGCCCGGGCAATAGCAGAATTTTATGACTGTTACTCTTTTCAGTTATAGTGATCACCTTTGTAAACTTTATTCTCCAGTGTTACCTAACCTATATAACTACAACTTTTCAAAATTTCAATAAAACAGCCTAAACTATAATATATTATATTCTAAGATGGTTTTAATATCGGCTTTAAAACTATCAATCCGATAAGCCAGTGCTTAGAGAGAGGTAGGGACAAAACCGATGTTGAGAATAAAAGCGGAGTTTATAGTTTAGAGTGCGCGACGTGCAGTCAATTATACATTGGACAGACGGGACGTCGTTTTAAAGACAGAATTAAAGAACACACAGCCGAAATAAAGAACCAAGGCAACCATTCTACATGCAACTCACATTATTGACAATAGCCACACTTTCAACCCATCTATAGGCATCAAATATCTCCATTACTGCTCAAAAATCAGGCTACTTGATAGCTTAGAACAATTAGAAATAAATAAAGCTACCAAGAAGAACATTTGTATGAATGACCAAATTTATTTTAACTATTCCCCTTTGCTAACGCCCTGAACCAGTACTGTTTCCACAAATATGTTTTATGTTATTTTTATTTTTATTTTTTACTTATTATTCAAATGATATTATTTTATGTAAATACGAAAAAAAGTTTTTTGTTAAAATATTTCATGATGTAGCTAACGGTATAGCCGAGGGATCCCCAAGTTGAAATAGCACCCTTTCACCTGAGATGTATTAGAAGGGTCGCACTCTGCAAACTGACTTAGTTCATAACTAGACGTGACTATGGTGTAAGGCCGAAACCGGTAGTTTTGTAAATATCTTTGGTGGAATAGACAATATTTCAAAAATAAGTTTGTTTTATTTATTTAAACTATATATTATTATTATTATTATGACTTTCTTACCTAAACGAAGTTATTTAATCGGTAAGAATTCGATGATGAGATCATAAGTTTAAAAAGAGGAAGAGGAGTTAGAAAGAAAGTTTAACACGAAATTTTATTTGTAAATTCAAAACTCAATTCAAATAACACCTATTAATTTTACGCGAAATCAGCCAAAGGAAATGAGGGGATCAGAGAAGAAGGTATGAGGACTCATAAGTCTTCAACTATTGATATTTAGCTCAAGAGAGCAAGGTCGTGTTGGGGAAGTATATACGGTGAAAGAAAAGCAAAAACTATGTTTCGACGTGAAAACAAAATACCGTCAGATTTCAATCGATAATAACTACGAGACTAATAATGCGATAACAACGGTTGAGGTCATAATGGATAGAGCATGTCATTACGTGTTTGTTGTGCAGTGTTTGTTTTGCCTGTGACGTTATCGGGCTAGTGTGGGCGCCGGCGGATGATTGTTGCGAATTATAAAATTAGAAATTAGTGTAGCGTGATAACGCGTTTAGATAGGACGTTGATTCGGAGGTCATTGTAAAGAGCTTGAGGAGCATTACTAGGACTCAAAGTGAAACAATAAAAATATTAGCCCAAATATACGTAAAAATCGGTATTAAATTGAAAATTGCAAAAAAAATTAAAGATGTCGTCTCATATGAATCGTAAATATGCGCGGAATTATAGAAAACGCAAATCAGAGAAAAGCTCGCATCAAAAGGAATTTAAAAAACCTAAAAAGTCTAGTGCCGAGCAAATGCAAGAGCTACGGCAGCATCGAAAAGAAAATGAAAAATGATTTAATCCCGACATTTTCACGGAAAATCTATGGCGTGGACCTTGACTACGCCTTAATGATTTTATATTTTTTTACTTTTATTCATATCTTTATTATTGTCATCTTAGATTTATTTCATATGTATTTAAATCAGCACATGCTATTTCATTATTTTTTTTTTTATTAAGATTTTAATTTGAGAGGAAATTTTAATTTTAATTGTTTCCATATCTTAAGACATAAGACTTTTTTTTACAACTGGTGAAAAATGTAAAACCTGAGAAAATAAACAATACATTTATATATTAATGGTATTCTATGTATCCATGTATCTTGAAGATCAAATAGACAAACAGTATCTCAGAGGTGCTCCTCAATTACAAACGAATCTAAATCAATTGCAGAAGTTTAATTTCCGTTTGCAAGAGTACTTGCCAGGCAGGTCGTGACTAATACAACCAAAGTCACTTCAGAATGAGGGCATAACTTCTGATTCAAGTAACTTGGTCTTGATGTTATTTAACGAAATTCGCTTTAGGACAGATTGGTGTTGACTTGAGGGAATTGAATGTTATTTTAACCCTCAGGCGTGAGAACATTCGTGAAGGTTCCTTCATCGATTTTCGTCGATTGGCGGATTTCGATGCACAAAATAATAATTTATACCGGATTTCATATGTTTTGAACGGGATACATTGTCATTTTTGCCCGAGATGAAAATACGGTAAATCAGCGACAATATACTTCCCCAGTCCGCCACTCTATTTTCATTCTACTGTGAGTTGTTAAGTGGATTCAGAATATATTTTTTGTACAATTTTATTTGTCGAAATGGAGGCTTTAGAGGGAAGGATTGATTGCAGTGGTGGATTTTGTACCTATGTTATACAAAGTATGAAGGCCCATATAACAGCCCCTTGCTAGTATTTAACTACATATTCTCTTATGTTGAGGAATGCGTCATCAGATATGTGAATAACCTTCACATTTCCCTCAGGATGCGTAGCGTGGTTTCCTCCATCACTTCACATCTTCTGCAGAAAGGACTCCGAACAAGACCCAATTTAAAGAGATATTTTCATAGGAAGTGGTATTTTTAGATTAGATTTGACTGGTGTTCATACCAAGATGAGTTTCCTGAAATGCCCTGTAAAGAAAAGATACGCTTCTTGTTCAATATATTTATATATACAGCCAAATAGAGTATATATAACATATATATATATATATATTTTTTTTTTTTTTTTTTTTCAAGTACATATTTATTTATTCATATATTTTTACTTTTTAAAAGTTTTTAGTATTGTTAATTCTAATCCATGTGTGTCAGATTCTAAAAGTTAATATTTGTTTATGTATCTAAATTATAAGCTCTCTTAATGTAAACATTATTATGATGTATCCTATTACCATGTTATGGTTTAACGGAAATATATAAATAAATATTATATTAATGCTCAACACTGTAGTCTGAACTGAAAATGGAAGGAGTAAAAGAGCTGCAAAGCGGTGTGGCCTACACCTGCTCTGGAAGGAGCCGTAGACAGGCTGATTGTTATATGGGACGCTGTGTCTGCATAAATCTCTACCCACCCACATTTTCCTCCCACCAACCTCTCTTTACCTGCTAGCAAATACACTTGGATTTTTTTATTTATGTTTTAATATGGTGCTTAATGTTTTAGGAGAACTTGAAAAAATACTATAAAGTGCCAAAAATCATTCATAATTTCATAATTAATTCGGAATCAGACCTTTTATATTAAAAAGAATGAATTTCTAACTTTTCACTTTCTTTCCAAAATCAGGCTACTCTTTGGGTCAAAAATCAAGAATCAATTGTTGATTTAGAGGCTTCTGAATCTTAACAGTAAATTTCATGTCAATAAAATGATTACAACGGTAGTTATTGGAGCTTTTGTGTTAAACCACCCCTTTAATCTCTTCCCATTGGTCGATCCGCCTGAAAATCGATAGGGGTTTTTCTTATAGGCTTTTGGATACACATTCTATCAGGAGCTATTGGGTTCACCCGCACACAGAACTCTTACGTTCCCAGCTTTACTAAGTATAGGAAACGTTAACGTTATGTAATATGAGTATGTGTCTGTGAACACGATAACTCCCGATAGAATGAATCTATCGACACGAAATTTTATATGTGCATTTAGTACCATTTAAGGACAACATCTGTTCATTTTCAGCCAAATTGATCAAATGGAAGGGGGATTAGGGGAGATGCTTAACAAAAACTCTAATAACTACCGTTCTAATGAATGTATTGACACCAAATTTTATATGTACATTTCTAGCCTTATAAAGATGACACCTGTTAGTTTTCAGTGGAATTAGAAATATAATCCCAGAAAATTTGGAAGCCACTATGTAAGTCAAATAATGAGTTTCAGCCCAAAAAATCGATTGGCTTTGGAGGTAGAGCGAAAATGTAATTGATTAATAATTTTTAGGGAAGTACATAGCTGGTGATTTTTTTTTTCATTTTGGAATCGGATTGTTGGGAAAAAAAAAAAATCAAATTTCCGAGCGATTACATAACTTCCCCAATACTACGTATAGCTGAGGAAGTAAAATTTGATGAAATGAATTGGCGTCAAATTGTTTGCCTTAAATCCATCCGTCAAGGACTCCCCCCCTCCCTCCTCACCCCCATCATTTATCTGTGAAAAGCCATTTTATTCATTTTCAATTCTTTATGTAACTCAACTGTTCATTATTAATGATACTTAACATTTTTGCAGAGATATTGTGAAACACTTAAAAAATATAAAGAAAAACGAATCTTTTTTTGAAAATATATTGTCTGTTTAACAAAATATATAAAGTCTATAGGAGTACATTCGGTATTGCTACCATCTTCAGCCACGACAACAAATACTAAATGGAAGTTCAACCAGTTTACAATCCAAACGGTATCCTTCTTTCAGCCCCACGGGTTTTTTCCTTTCCCTCCGGTACAGTTATGTCTTAAAATATGGAAAACATTAAAAACGAAATTTCGTCTCAAATTGAAATATTAATAACAAAAGAAAAATTTTGAATTGGTATGTGCTGATTAAAACACAAATATATATGTCCGAGTACATTTTTTGCGTTCTATGTTGATATAGTGGAAATACTAATGAATAAAATAAAATGATAGAACACTTTTTTTTTTTTTTTTTTTTAACACTTATATTGTCTAATTCCACAAACATATACTTAAATGTGTGCCGGTTTCGGATTACGCCATCGTCAGCACAATTGTTCATTGTTGAACATTGTGCTGACGATGGCGTAAGCCGAAACCAATACACATTTAAGTATATGTTTGTGGAATTAGACAATATAAGTGTTAAAAAAAAAAAAAAAAATGTTCCATCATTTTATTTACAAATATATATGCATATATGAAATAAATCAAAGAGGAAAATAATAAATATATGAATAAAAATACATAAAATAGAGATACATATTTTTTTGAGGAGTATGTATACACAGAGACTCTAGGATTATATTATTGGCGATAAAAGGGGTGAATATTTGAGATTGGTCTCATCGTTCATACAATTTCTTTTTGTGGTGCTCTGTTTATTTCCAGTTGTTCCAGTGAGTTGAGTAATGTACCTAGGTGACAAAAATGTAGGTATTGTAGGCCTGTATTTATATTGAAATGGTGTTTGTTTTCGTTGATGTGTTGTGCGAAAGTTGATTTCACTGAGTTTTATGTTGTGTCGCACAACACATCAACGAAAACTATATTTCGATATAAACACAGGCATACAATAACTAAATTTTTGGGACAAAGGTACATTACTCAATTCACTGGAACAACTGGACAATATTTTTTTTTAAACATTCATTTTTCTTTATATTTTTGGAGAAGAATTTTCAGAGGGCGATTCACAATTTTTTTGATTTTATCCTGTATACCGGAGAGTATGGTGACAATTGCAAGTATCCTGGCTGAAAATGCATCATATGTCAGTATAATAAAACTCAAAATGAGGTACTAGCCGAGGGAGATAACATAAAAATATGAGGCACATAAAACAGCTCGTCACTGTATATAATCTCCTCTTATATTATAATATGATCCCGGGCACAACTATACTTCGAATTTTTCCTTAGAGCATAAGGAAGGGAGCTTAAGCTCCGAGGATCATATATTGTACTTCTTCCTCCATCTTGGAAAATTGACCATTTGAAGTTTTCATCTGAAGTTCATTTTTGCACATCTTTACTTCATCAGCTATACGAAGTATGGGGGAAGTTATGTTATCATGCGCAGTTTTCAACGTAATTTCATATTTTCTGACCTAAAATTTTCAAATATGAATACAAAATGTCTGTTTCTATGTGTGTATGTCTGTGAACACGGATAGAATGGATATATCAACACGAAATTTTATATGTGAATCCAGAATCATATAACGAATCCTATTGATTTTCAGCCAAATCTATTAAAGGAAAAGGGAGGATTAGGGAGAGGGTTAACAGAAAATAAACTCCATAAGGACGACACTTATTAATTTTCAGAGGAATCGGCAGTAGAGAAAGGGGGATCAGAACTCAACTCAAAAAGCCCACTAACTGTCGATGTACTAATAAACTGATATAATGAATGTATCGCACAAATATAGGGGCTTACGCCTCCTAACCTCGTGCTTTGGCGGACCCCCGGTGACAATAACACCAGGCGGTCCTAACCCATGAACACTCCGAGTTTCAGCGCACTCCAGAAACTACAGCTATGGTTCCTCCGCAGGGACGAAGAGGGTGTTATGGTCCCACACCTGGGACGAAAGCACCCAAGAGCTCAGGGGGGTGGGTTTAGTGGAAAGCCATGCCGAGGCACAAATAAGTAAATAAATATATACAGTGAAACCTCTCTTGGCGGTCACCTCTGATAGCCGGACACCCCTGGTGGGCGGACAATTTTTACGGTCCCGGCAGAATATATAGGGATTTCAACACATTTGCCCCTCTCTTAGACGGACCCTCTCTTGGACGGACGCGGACAGTGAAATCGAGTACCGAGAAGAGCAGACTACCTCTGTTGGACGGACAGGCAGGCCTCTAATTCGGGTTGACGTTTATATGTTCTTAGAATTCACTTTCAGAGGGAAGGTTGATGTTTATTCTGTGAATTCTCGTTGTACATTGTACTACCAACCTACCAAACTTTCCGCGTAGTACACTTGTGTTTACATAGGGACTCGTAATTCCAAGAAGTTTGAAATGTTCCATACTGCCAGTTACCAAAACCAACGCGAACTTAATCAAGCGTTATTGCCTCCAAGCAAACGATGCTACGTCATTAATTTTAATTTCTCAGGTAGAGGACAATATAGAAAACTCGAATGGGAAAAAAAATTTGAAGCAAAAGGAAATGTCCAATTTTTTTAGAACTTAGACGTTATACCATTGTTTATGTTCGAATTCTAGTACAAATTTCTGATTTTATTACAAATTTCCTATTTTTTAAAAATGTATTCAGTTGTTCAATAAACAACATTTTTTACATACGATACACGTGTTTAGAAAAGATATCTCATCCTTATCAATTTGCCTTATATTTTCCTTTTCCCTCTGTTAGGAGGACACCTCTGCTGGGCGGACAACTTCCACGGCCCCATGGGTGTCCGTCTAAGAGAGGTTTCACTGTATATATATAGGGGCTTAGAATCCTCAGACTAAATGTTGTGTCAACTATTAACTTTATACAATCTAAGTTCCGCCAGTAAATATGTTACTGTAGTCATACCTTTCGATGGATATCGTCGTTACTGGCTGCTGGTCGAGACTACCTGAGGGGGACCACACAGATAAACAAATTATCTGAAACGGACCATTATAAGACAACAAACACGGACTAACCTCAGTACAACATTAACAACAGCCAGTGACGACGGTATCCACCGAAAGGTATGACAACAATATTAACTTTTAACCCAAATGGTCGATTAGATTTAGAGGGAGAGCGAACACTTGATTAAGTTCTGGGGAAGTACACTGCCAGTGATTTACCGACTAATTTGTTTCTCTTCATTTCTGGATGTTGGAGAGATTTTTCGTTAACTTAACATAATAAAATTTCGTACATCTGACAATAAAAACATTTCTTTTGCTTCTCCATATGTGTAAAATAAGGACTAGGAAGGACTGAAGCAGTAGACACCTAACTAGTTCATGATTTATCATAGGATTTATCTATGGGGCTACTGTTGAATTATTGTGAAGCATATATCTTGTGAGAACTCCCTGGAATAATAGACCCCTCTTCCATGGGTCGGAGTTACAGCCATAGAAACAGCAGTTTTCCACGTTATTCTCCATCTTATATTCCATCTGTGTTAAACGGAAATTATCGCTATCCTACAAAAAAAAAAAATAATAAAATAAGACCAGTTCCTCTTCACAACACTTTGAGTGTCCTGCGGATGAATTATTGGCCCAACTTTTCCACTCCGACGCTTCTCCTCCAGATAAGAAGAACGAGAGAGAAAAAAATTGTTGAGAACAGTTTTAGGATGGAACAAATCATTGGAATGGAAGGGATTTGAGAAGGCTCAGCAATTATACTTCCCCATTACGAAGTATAGGGGAAGTTATGTAATCAGCCAGAAATGTTCATACCACATTTGTGATTGAACATTTTTGATAGGAAACAATTTTTCGGTAGGATTAACTGTTAAGGCCGAAAATATAATAAACTCTATAAAGACAATGAGGTATATGTGGAGGGGGTGACGCCATTAGTGAAGTGTATATGTTACACTTCAGTTTGCCTTGTTCAAATAAATAAGTACCAACCTAATATTTGTCTTATTTATTTATAATAGCAACAATTTTGTATAATAGCCAAACTAGTGTTGCTATTATACATAATTGTTGCTATTATAAATAAATAAGACGAATATTAGGTAGGTACTTATTTATTTGAACAAGGCAAACTGTCGTGACATTTTAAATTGCAAAGCACTAAACTTTTTTTGCACTTGCATTTTGACGATGTACATTTTCCTTTGCAGTTACATCTTTTAAACCCTTGACCACCTGCGATTGACAAGTTCCTAACACACTCGCGAATTGACACAACCACATTGGGAACTTCCTCTTTAGTTAGAAAAACCTCTTTACAAATGTTAAACTGATTCCTTAACATTCACGTTTATTCTCCCAGAATTAAAGAAAATTTCATTCCAGAATACTGAATTACGCATACTAGCCACAGGTTATCAGCTATTATGCCAGTTAATATGATTAATTTGTGACAAAAGTAAAAAATTTATCATATTAACAAGGTGAGTTTTATATTATGTATAATAACTGGTTAATATGATAAATATTAAGAAACTGTGAATAATTTGTCATATTAACCAAGAACGGTAGTTATTTTGTAAAATAACCAGTTATTATGTATAATAACTAAATTTATCAAATTAACAGTAACATATATACTTTGTATAGTGGCCAATAGAGGTCACTGCGGCCATAGTTGTTTAGTTAAGCTGACCGGTCAGTCAAGTCCAGTCCAGTCTGGCTGTCTGAAGAGAAGTGCTCTCAGCCCTTTGCTGCACATCTCATCACCACCTCGACCAGTATCTGCCCTCAGCCCTTGCTGCAAGTATTGGTCAAGAAGCCCTAGAAGACGGACCCTCAGCTCAGCCGCACTGTGGCGAGACAATACCTCGGCGTCTCTACTCCCCGACGGCCCACATTCTCCAGACATTCTTAGTATCATATATTTTACTATTTCTTTAGATTTAATTTGTTTGCTTTGTTTCCATTAGTTTAGTATTTTTTTCCATTATAATAATTTTTTTAAATAACCTATAACAGTCCAGTTATTTTGTTTTTAATTTACCTTCTATCATTTATTTGCAGCAGGTATTAACAATAACAGTTTTCGACTAAATCAAGGAAACTTCTAACAATATGTGTATGAAAACGACATCTCAAAAACCGGAAGACCTGCGAAAAATCGTATTTTATATCAAATGTGTCTTTCAATTTTCTCTACAACTTTTATTTGAAACATTTTTGATTAGGGCATAAAAAAGTTTTAATTGTACCTTTGCCCAAAGAGAAAGTGGTCTCAATTTTCTTCAGATTTCTGTCAAAATCTAATCATATCTATATTCCATTTCAGATTTTAAGTTCGTAGCTACAATTGTTTCTGAGAACGCTCACCACTTTCCAATCACATACACGCACAAGAAGAGACAGATATCATAGCGAAAATAGTCAAAATGTAATCAAGGGATCTTGAAACGTAAAAAACCTTTCAAAACTCGATCTCGGATTTTTGCTCGATGTATAGGTATATACCTATAGTATAAGAAAGTAAAGTAAGATAAATAAAATGACTAATCTGGCATAACGTTTAATGGAATGTAAGTTGATAACGAGTAAAGATTAACAGGCAGAAGTCATAAACGATGAAATAACGATAGAATAAAGAAAATAAAAATGTATATTGTTTATTGTTTGTCGGAAGGATAAGAATGTATAGGTGGTTATAGAGGGTGTGAGCTGAACCTATATCGTCCCATAAAGTTTATAGTCCGGGGTTCGAGGGATCAACTCCATCGTAAACATTGTAACTGCCACCATCCAATGATCCGGGGGGATATTGAGATCCGATATCGACTGCGCAACATCAGAGAATGTGTACACCTAAGCATAAAGAAGCCGCCGGTAGCTCAAGATCTCGGGTTCGAGACCCTTAGATTTTTTTTATCTGGGAGGTGATATAACCTTGATAAAAAGCATTTTAAATGAAATTGGGGAGGGAGAATTATTAAATATATTGGATCCGGTAATGCTAAAAAACTGTCTGCCCAGGGTTTCGGACGCATTTGTGAATCATCTGAAGAATAAAGATAAATATTACCTTTTAGAATGCCGATACACCTTTTATCCCAATATTTACAAGCCAGATCAACTCCAACCATAACTAAACCTGAATGCTCCTTTCTCACACATCAAAGCACTGGCTCAACTCCGTCTATCTGGCAAGTACTATCTTAAAATCAGTTACAAAAATAGTCTATACATCCTTAATACCCAGCAACTTTGTACAATCTGCAATAAAAATGAATTGGAAGACGTATACCACCTATTAATATCCTGTCCGATCTACTCCCCCATTAGATGCCACTTCCTGCCTCAGAGTGTCAGTATAGACCGATCCAGCTTTCATACGTTACTCCTGGCCCATAATAAGAATGATATCTCAAACATTTTTCATTATCTAATCAGCGCTCTGAAACTTAGATCATTCATTGTCAATGAATAATGTACTTCAACTTACATATTATATTGATATTCAATACCTACATCCCCACTCCATATTTACTGTCTTTGTTACATTATTATTATTATTAATTTGTAATTATAATCTGGGAAAATTACTTCACGGATTTATATAGCTCAAAAAGCATATTACCAGAAACATCGCTGCCAAACACGACACTTCGGCATTTGGACTCACCTATCTCGATGAATGAGATTACCGAAGCAATACAGGGTACAAAAAACCAAAAAGCACCGGGGACCGACGGCATTCCGAATGAAGTTTATAAGTGCCTAACCCCTGCATGGCAACACTACCTGCTGAACCTGTTCAACAGAGTGATGGAGGAAGAACGAGTGCCGAGTCAATGGTCACAACTTGCAGCATTCCTCATCCATAAGAAAGGCGACCCAGACGACCCACACAACTATCGAACTGTAGCTTTAGTTAATACTATGCCGAAAATCTTCACCTCGATACAAAACAAGAGACTTTCAGCCTGGATAGAAACAGAAGGCTTACTACCAGAAGCACAATCAGGTTTCAGAACAGGCCGAGGCTGCTCCGATAACATCTTCTGTTTGCAAGCTATTATATATAACAATATCCGTTTAAAAAGTAGGTATCTTTATGCTTTTTTCATAGATTTAAAGAAAGCTTTTGACTCCCTAAACCGCCACATCTTATGGAATAAACTATCATCCATTGGAGTGAGTAAAAAGTTTATAGCAGTGCTTCAAAGTTTTTACAATAATGCAAATGTAACAGTTTCCACACCTTCAGGTCAAACAAAGAATATCAAGGTAGAAACAGGGGTGCTGCAAGGAGATTCTATCAGTCCCACTCTATTTAACTTGTTCCTGTTCGACATAGAAAAATTATTTAAAGAAAATGGCTTCAGAGGAGTAAATATCGATGGCAAAAACGACATTATATTCCTAATGTATGCAGACGATTTGGTAATGTTTAGTGATACTCCCAAAGATTTGCAGAACAAACTTAATTATCTCAGCACTTACCTGAAAGAAAACTTACTAGAACTCAACACCCAGAAATCAAAAATTCTCATTTTTCATAGAAGTCCTAACCAAAAACTTCAAACACCATTCTACTACCAAGGAAACATAATAGAAGTGGTAAAAAAACAAACTTACCTAGGAATTCCTTTTTCAAAAACAGGAAGATTTAGCGAAACTGCAGACGTCTACATTTCCAAAGCGAACAAAGCCACAGGAGTAACCATCCACACTTTAGCGGCAGCAAGATCGGACAGTTGGGACACCAAGAAGAAACTGCTGGAGTCAGTCACACTGGCCACTTTGTTGTACTCCACGGAAATATGGGCTTTGGAATACCTGGAGAAACTAGATACGGTGCTCACAAGATACTACAAAAGAGTACTGAAGCTTCCAAAGTCAACTCCAAACAGCTTCGTGAGAGTAGAGACTAACAGCTACAATCTTAGTGCCATCGTAATCGGAAGAGCAGTGGGCTGGTGGAGCAAAATACTGGAGATGCCGGCCGACAGGTACCCTAGACTGTGTTACGAACGTCTCCTGTTCCTGAGCAAGCAGCCTTCAGACCTACCGGCCTACAACTGGGTGACTCAACTCCGGAATATCCTAACCTCTGTAGGCTATTCATGGTTATGGGATACTCAGGACCCTGATCTTATCAGCAGGCATAAGAAAAAGATTGTGAGTAGATTTGAAGAAAGGAGTCGCGATAGAGACATTCAGCACATTCTCGAATCTAACTATAACCTCACATACAAGGATATTTACTATTACAACGTCTACTTAAAGCTGAGGACAAATATCGAGAGGACGAGAGTGTTGGCTCAGATTCGGCTGTGTAGAGAAAGCCTGGCTAGAGTGACGGTGGGAGGAGTGACCTACCTCTTCAACAGGGAAGACAGCTGTAGTGTCTGCAACGAAGACCGACCGGACGACATCCACCATTTCTTCATGGAGTGTCCAGCCTTCAGCCAACTAAGAAAAAAGTACCTGGTAGAAGCACTAAAGAGCCCGCAACCTCACAAGACCCTTTTCAACATTGCAAACAACCAAAACCTCAATAATATTATACTATACATAGTAAGGGCGCTAAAAATTAGAGGACATTGAAGTTTTCAAATAAAATACCATTTTTATTTTTGTTTTAATTTGTTTATTAACAGTTAGGTTCTATATTACTTTGTATTTTATTATTATTATTATTTTATATTTTCATTTATTTGTACTTTTTTTAAACTGAATAATGTATATATCAGGCCGAACCCTGAGCCTAAAAGATGAATTTCTTAAAGGCTAATAAAGAATTGAATTGAACTAAAAAAATAATTTGTAATTATTTATTTTATTTATTTATGTTTTTTATTTAGTTTGTTAAAGGTTTCTTTATATGTGTCATTATTATGTTAATATTGTAAAAGTAATGGACACTGACTCAATTATATACGGGTGATCCCTTTAAACAATAAAAATTATTATTATTATTATTATAACCTTGAGCGCGCCGTCCTGATTGGAATTTGGTGACGCTCCCGAGCCTGTACTAAGTCTGGTATTCGTTAAGGATCTCTATCCTAGGTGAATAAAACTAAATAGGCAAAATTAAATACTCCCACAGTAAAGTCAGGCTCGAGTTAAAACTCGGACATGAGTCATAATAACTAACTAACCCAGGCACCCAATGATCATATCCCATCCCTAGTAGCTCAATTGTTCTCAATTATTATAGTCGTTATTGATGTTCTGTCCTTGCACAAGGGCGGATTCATTGCTGAACGTCCTATCCGAAAGATGGTGCTCAGAAGGGTTAGATTTTAAAATCCTAGATTGAATTTTCAACGGTTTTTATTCACGCTTCAAGGTCCCTTGAATACGTTCTCGATGATATCTGTCTCTGTGTATAATAACAAACATAAAAAGAGCTCTCTGGTAATAGGTAATAAGACCTTGTAGTGAAAGCTCTGGTATGAGTCATAATAACTAACATAAAAAGAGCTCTCTGGTAATAGGTAATAAGACCTTGTAGTAAAAGCTCTGGTATGAGTCATAATAACTAACATAAAAAGAGCTCTCTGGTAATAGGTAATAAGACCTTGTAGTAAAAGCTCTGGTATGAGTCATAATAACTAACATAAAAAGAGCTCTCTGGTAATAGGTAATAAGACCTTGTAGTAAAAGCTCTGGTATGAGTCATAATAACTAACATAAAAAGAGCTCTCTGGTAATAGGCAATAAGACCTTGTAGTGAAAGCTCTGGTATGAGTCATAATAACTAACATAAAGAGAGCTCTCTGGTAATAGGTAATAAGACCTTGTAGTAAAAGCTCTGGTATGAATCATAATAACTAACATAAAAAGAGCTCTCTGGTAATCATTTAATATCTTAAAAATGTCAACAAATTTTGATTTAGAAATTTACAGAAATTTAATTTGGAAATATTTATGTATTTGCAATAGCTAAAATATCCAGTAACTCGTGTTTACATGTTATTTATACATTTTTACATTGCTTATTTTATTTATAATCCTATATACACCAACCTGAATAAAGAGTGTCAGATAAACCCTCCTCCGTTTTCATAAAAACAAAACAGATTATAGAGAAACCGTTTACTTTGAATTTGCCATTTACATAAGCACTGCTTGAAAATTTTCGCATAAAAAATATACGAGGAAGGGCGAAAGAATCATGATCAGTCAATGTGACGGCAGAGGGTTCGAGGAATGTCATTTATGATTTTTGTTCTAAAGGTGACACCATTTTTATGTTCGATTATCCATTGCAGAAATATAGCAGATAATAAGAAACCATATAATCGGTCAATTGGAACTCTAAAAATTAATGGAACGGAAAAATGTATATTTAAAATTATTTTCTTTATATTAAACATTATAATGCGCCGGTAGCTCAGTGGTATGCGTGCTTGACTTCTGAGCTCAAGGTCGTGGGTTCGTAGCCCGACCAAGGCCCTTAGTTTATTTTATCTGGGAGGTAAAATAAACTTAAGCAAGCCGTCCTTCGGATGGGACGTTAAGCGATGGTCCCGAGCCTGTACGATGTCAGGTACTCGTTAAAGACCCCTACCCTAGATTAATAAAAATTTAGGGTAGGCAAAATTTAGGACTCCCACAGAAGAGTCGGGCTCATGTCCACCAGAGTGTCGAAAGAGCGCTCTGGTAGTAGGCGATATGACCTCGTAGTTAAAGCCCGGGCATGAGTCATAAAACCTAACCTAACATTATTTTTTAGCGGATTTTAGAGAAAATAGCATCAGCTAGCGCGGTTCATAAGACCTATGGAGAATGAATAACTTCCCAACCAATCGTTTGAATTTATCATTCGCCTTAATTCGAACCCTCGATCTTGAGCTCGGTAAGCAAGCACGCATACTCCTGATGGCGCCCTTACAATAAACCCTTTTGTTATGTGCCTATGATATTTGAAAAATAATCTAATTAATCATGAAATAACTCGTCCTGGGGCCCCATAAAATGAGTCAATTTAAGTTTTATGGGCCAAAGAGTAGAATTGAGCCCCCAAAACGTCCCTTTGGATACGTTCACTCTTCTGTCTGTATGATTTCTGTCCACATCAGTTGAGAAGAAAATTCTAACAATAAGTTGGATTTGACAAAGAGCGTGTGGGAGGAGCAGAAGCTGAGAAAGACAAATTGTTGTTGGACAAAGTCAATTTAAACATACAATAACAAATAGTTTATCGATTAACTGATTTATGCCTTACCAATATGTCTTTTTGATTAGTTGTAACTGCCTCATATTATTTTGTTATGGCTCTTCTGCCCTAACTTGAGTCAAGTTAACAAGCAACAAAAAAGATATAGTGTCCAGTGATGGATTGAATTGTCCAATCCTCCTCTCAATATATGACGATATAGTATATCCTAGAGGGCGCCAGTAGCTCAGGACGTGCTTGCTTACTAAGCTCAGGATCATGGGCTCGAAGCTCGGCTGAGATCCTTAGAATTTTAATGTGAGAAGAGAAAAAAACCTGAGCACGGCGTCCTTCGGCTGGGATGTTAAGCTATGGTTTCAGAGCCTGTAAGATATCAGGTTCTCGTGAAAGATCCCCTATCCTAGGTGAATACAAATTTAGTAATAGTAGAGTCGTGCTCATGTCCACCATGAGCTCGGGTAGTAGGCGATATGACCTTCAATCATATATGTTCAAGACCCAGCTGAGGCCCTTAGGTTTTATGTGTGAGGTAAAAAAACCATGAGGACGTTGTCCTGATAACTATCGATGTAACGAATATCTTAACAAGTAATTTATTATTTAAGATTCGGTTCCTTAGAAATATACCTATTGATTTTTAACCAAACTTATTTCAGGAGACTCTCAGAACGAAAACTTAGTTATTTATTTCGCGCTGGCGAGGTACAATGTCGGTGAATCACCGGTGACTTTTTTAAATGGTCATAACTTTGAAATATTAATTCCTCTTGTTGAAGCAAAAGTTAAGTCCTCCACTCTATAGCCAGTAGTTCCATCCTATTAAAAACTTTGAAGCAGGCCTCCCCTAACAAAAAAACACACTTATAATTAATTTATAACTAATTTCCTTCGGCCCGTGCCATTAACATAGTAATAGAATACGTCACAATAATATTAATATGAAGATGGCTGATGTAGTGAAAAGTGATTATTTCACAGGTTGCAAATCTGACGCACGGTCCTATTGGTAACTTGCAAGTAATCCATTTTTAATGAAAACTATTTTTTTAGTTTATTTAATGTTAATCTTGGTTTTTTGCTCTGGCCAGGGGAGGCACGCCCCCCCCCCCCCTCTGGCTACGCCCCTGGATAGAGGCTGATTAAAGGGGAGGCTTAACACAAACGCTCTAATAATTGTCGTTGTAATAAATTATCGACACGAAATTTCATATTTAAATTCAAGGATCTATAAGGACATCTATTATTTTTCAGCAGAATAAAGGGGAGGAGGGATCAACTCAAAATACCCTGATAACTGCCGATGTAATGAATTTATTCACACAACATTCAGAAGACACTATTTTGAAAAAATATTAAGTTTTATCCCAAATGATTGATTGGCTTTGGAGGGAAAGTGTAATTGATTAATTCATGCTGGGGACGTACGTATCTGGTGATTTACTGTAGAATAGGAAATATCTAAATATATTTTTAGAATAGAAAAGAGAATAGAAAAGTTTAGAAAATACGAATTTCCCTTGAAAACTCAACATCCGACACCACTTCGTATATCTGTTGAAGTACAAAAGACATTCAAAGAAAAAGATTATTTACGAGAAAATATTTTTTTCATTTTTCCCCATTTTTCGAAAAAATATAAAAATGAAGAAGGTAACAAAGTGAATGTTTACATTATAGGTTAGGTTAGGTTTTATGACTCATGCCCGGGCTTTAACTACGAGGTCATATCGCCTACTACCAGAGCGCTCTATCGTCACTCTGGTGGACATGAGCCCGACTCTACTGTGGGAGTCCTAAATTTTTATTCACCTAGGGCAGGGGTCTTTAACGAGTACCTGACATAGTACAGGCTCGGGTCCATCGCTTAACGTCCCATCCGAAGGACGGCGTGCTTAAGTTTATTTTACCTCTCAGATAAAATAAACTAAGGGCCTCGGTCGGGCTACGAACCCACGACCTTGAGCTCAGAAGTCAAGCACGCATACCACTGAGCTACCGGCGCCCTCTGTGTTTACATTATAGAAAAACTCTTTAAAATGTTGACAGTTGACGTCATGAATTCTACTGACACTTTTCTCTCTCCGCTAGGTTTCAAGTTGTTTTGTTGTTTGTTTATGTGTAGTTCAGTTGTTTCTTTATGTTATTGTTGTTTTTTCGGGGGGAGGATTGAATGCCGGAGAGTTTTAAATCTACTGCTTATCACCTACAGCCTTTAGAATTTCGTTTGCTTATTGAACTCGCTTGGTAGAGATTACGTTTAGAAATTATTCAAAGCCTGAAGCCAGAACATAGGGAATTTTTAGAGGGGCGATAGAAATTTTACCGGAAGAGAAGAAATTCCGACATTTCGGAATATTAGTAATATCTGTCGTAGCAAAACTGTAGTCTGCTATCGAGGGTGTTAGTACATTTTCAACTTCATTTGGATTGTACGACTTCTAAAAAAATCCAATATGGCGAAACCAATATTGCGGAAATTGGGAATATTGCTTCAGAACCGAATTCTACTGTCAAAAGTATTATTATTTTTTCAATTTCACCAATCGGATAACTTACAGAGAAATTCCATATGACAAATCCAAGATGGCGATCGAATTTCATATTATATCCTATATCCATCGGTAAGAATATAGTACCAAATGAAAAAGTTGTCTGTGAATCATCGGCAATGTACTTCCCCAGAACGAATTAATCAATTAACTTTTCGCTCCCATTCAAAATCCAGTCGACTGTTAGGACGAGATGTGTGAAGTCGATAACCGATAGAATGATTGTATCGACACAAAATTTTATGTGAATCCAAAACCCTCTAACGACGACACCTATTGTTTTTCAGCCAAATCGATCAAACGAAAGGAGGTGATCAGAGGGGAAATTCAACTCAAATAAGGAAGAGGACTCAATTCAAAAACCCTAATAACTGCCGATGTAATGAAGTTTTTGACACAAATTTTAGTGGATTTAGGAGCCCATGTGTAAGTCAACTGTTGAATATTAGCGCAAAAGTTCGACTGGTTATATTACTTATTTGTTATTATTATATGTTTTTTCTCTTCTTTTCTATTAATATATAGGTATTTTGTAAAAAAAAATTTATTTTTATTTTTATTTTGAATATTCACAATAGGTATAAACCATTTATAAATTTGATGAAAGACATTTAAAAAAATGAAATAAAAATAAAAAAGAAGAAAATAATGATAAATAAAATTTAAAATATCTACAGGTTTAGGTTCAGGTTTTATGACTCATGCCCGGGCTTTAACAACGAGGTCATATCGCCTACTACCAGAGCGCTCTTTCGTCACTCTGGTGGACATGAGCCCGACTCTACTGTGGGAGTCCTAAATTTTGCCTACCCTAAATTTTTATTAATCTAGGGTAGGGGTCTTTAACGAGTATCTGATATCGTACAGGCTCGGGACCATCGCTTAACATCCCATCCGAAGGACGGCGTGCTTAAGTTTATTTTAACTCCCAGATAAAATAAACTAAGGGCCTCGGTCGGGTTACGAACCCACGACCTTGAGCTCAGAAGTCAAGCACGCATACCACTGAGCTACCGGCGCCCTCTAAAATATCTACATATGTACAAAATAATAGGTAAAAAAAAAAAAGTTTCTATATAATAAAATAATAATGGCCTATATGCATATAATATAATATATACAAAAGAAAGAGAAAATATTAAATTTAAATAATAATAAACATAAACATAAAACATAATAATAAAGATAAAATAAAATCAACATCATAGTCCTTGAGACCCTTCGAAACACCCCCGGTTCTGTCATCCCCATCCCTCCAACTTAATGGGGGCAGGGGAGGCCGCGGGGGCTCGAGTGATCCCCCTGCCTTCTCACCCCGCCAATCACTGTCCAATAGTTAAAAAAAAAAAAATGATACTTAATGTATCGAAATGAAACTCTGTATTGAAATTCGAACCCCATTAAGGCCTGCCTCTAATAATTTTCCACGAAATCAAGAGGAGGGACCTCTGAGAAGAGGACTGACTCAAATTACCTTAACTAATTTAATGAACGTAGTCCCTATGTAAGTCAACTATTGATTTTTAGTCCAAACGGTTCATTGGGTTTGGAGCAAAAGTGAACACTTAGTTGATTAATTCGTGCCGAGGAAGTACATAACAGGTGATTCACCGGTTTCATACATTAACAGGTTCATTACTCTTGAATCCTTTAACCATGAGGACGCCTGTAGCTCAGTGGTATGCGTGCTTGCTTATTGAGCTCAAGTTCGCAGGTTCGTAACCCGGCCGAGACCCTTAGTTAATTTTATCTGGGAGGTAAAATAAACTTAAGCACGCCGTCCTTCGGTTGGGACGTTAATCAATGGTCCCGAGTCTGTTCCATGTCAGGTACTCGTTAAAGACCCCTACCCTAGGTGAATAAAAATTTAGGATAGGCAAAGTTTACGACTCCCAGAGTAGAGGCGGGCTCATGTCCATCAGAGTGACGAAAGAGCGCGATATGGACATGAGGCATAATAACTAACTAACAGAAGGTCCATAGTTGAGTCCACCAGAATCAATACTCACAATATACAAAAATCAAAATTTTGGGAATTTGCCAAAAACCGCTCTCGACTACAATTTGCTTCCTCGGTTCTTGCAAATGGTTTTTTTACAACCTGTTAGCACTTTAAAATTAAATAAATTTTTAAAAAACTGATTTTTGTATAGCGTTAAAATTTTGGATAATGTTAGTTTTGAAACCAATGTTTGTGATAATGTGAGTTTTGATTCCCACCTCATAGGATAATGTTAGTTTTGTTACCAACTTTTTATAACATGTATAAATAAATCAAAACCATTCAACATTTTCAAATGCAATGTAAATTTATTGTTACAATTATTTCAACTTAAAATAATTTAAAAAAAATTAAAAATGATTAAAATTGACATATAATAATTATATTATTATTATAATTTTACAAAAAGCATAGATAAAAATATTAGCATGTTGTAATTTTACAAAAAAATACAGCACAAAATAAACCTCTTTGAGCAGGTAATGCTTGCAAATACTGCTTTCTGATTGGTTAAAAGACGTATAGTGTCAGAACTAACATTATCCACTAAGATAATGTTAGTTCTGACTCCGACCCTCAACTTCTAGGCCCATTATACCTAGGGTATGGTGACTTTTGATTCTAACCAACGCCATATTTGAATTCAGCTCAAAAAATTGCAAAAAGAACTACTGCCATTTCAATTTTGATAATTTTGGATATTGTGAGTTTTGATTTTGGAGGACTCAGTTGTGGACTGTTTCTTACTATGACACAAAAAGATTACTTCATACGCCCTGTCTCTGTCCCCTTGATTGTTCAACATATTCCAGAGATTTGCCCAGATTTCCGCCTCCTACCCCAACTCCACGTTCCAGATATGACCCTTTCTGTGATCCTGTGACCCTTTGATATCCTCTTTGAACACAAACCCTATTTCCTGATTAACTTACACACAAAATTCTCAATCTTCTATGTTTTCTCTCTCAAATGTAATTTATCACATTGATCATTCTGAAAGGGCTTTGTAACTCGTACTTCTCATTTAAACATTCATACAAACTTCTTTTAGAATAATAAATGGCTATTCAGGAATGCCATACAAGAAGAAATAATACAATTTTTCCCTATTTCTGTTGTTGGAAGTAACGTTCTTATATTCTCTATCTGAATGTGTGAGTAGATGTACATGAGGCCGGATCTATCGACTGCTTATTTAGTTTGCGGATCAAAGACAATTTTATTTACCCAACTATCTGAAGAATGAGGAAACTTATGTAATCGTTCAGTTTTCCCACCCTCTGACTTCAAAAATTTTCAAAAAAAAGTCATATTCCCCTAGAACGAGTTAATCAATTGACTTTTTTTTGCTCCACCTCCAAAACCAGTCGACCGTTTTCGCTAATATTCAATAGTTGATTTACATATAGGCTTCTAAATCCTCATACTAAATTTTGTATCCATAAATTTATTACATCACAGTTATTATGGTTTTAATTCACAATTTTGTGTCGATGCATATATTAGTTTATCAGTTTTTGAGTTACCTATACTCCTCCTTACCTCATTTTGGTCACACATATAAAATTTCGTGTCGATCATTTCGATCTATCGGGAGTCAGAGTGTTCAGAGGGGTGTTCATACAGACTGATAGGAATTTTTTTTCTAAATTTTTGGAATTAGGGGGTCGGAAAACATGAAAGTACGTTGAAAACTCAAGATCGAATTTCTGATCGATTATATAACTTCGTATAACGTGAGTGAAAGTAAAAGAAACAAATGGCACCTAAAAACCGTTTGATTGAACATTTCTTTTGAGCAAAAATACCCCAATTTCTTTCTTTATAATTTCCCTTTGACAGGTTCTAAAAGAGGGAAAACAGTGGAAAAAAAGGTTATCAGTTGGCATCAAAAAGTGGTTATAAGAGAGGGTTGTTAAGGGAGGCGGGGATAACGACTTCGTTACAGGGGCTGTTTTCTTGGGTGAAGGGCGGGTCACGTCAAGAGTTTATCTATACGATGTCACGTGGGGATCATCAGACGCCCCCCTGGCAGAGCTGTACTGCATTCGAGAACAGTTCTCAAAGATACAAAGGGACTAATGATAGGGTACAGAGCGAGAGACAGGGGTTATCAGGCTTATGGAAAAAAAAAATTGTCATTTTTGACAACAAAAAAATATCGGTATGTAGACGACTTGCATGGGTCGAGATAAAATTTCAAAATAATAACTTAAAAAACAGAAATTAATGTCAAATTCAAGTAATATTTCAAATTATTTTATAATTATTACGAATAAATAATTATGACCATTAAGAAATTATGTTAAGCCTTCTGGCGATTTTAGAAGCAAATCTCGAGTAGTTCATTTCGAGTAAGCATTTTCTCGGGAACCCCTCAATCAATTTCAATAAAAATGTTGAAAATCCTTAATCTATAATTAAATAAAAGTGTTAAATAGGCCGTTTTTTAAAAATGTTTTTGTTTATTTTTGGCTTCTTAAACTTGTAAAATTTGAAGCTTTTTATTTTGTAATTTTGAAGCTTTTAAAATGCACATTGGATTTTGAATTTAGGCAAAATTTAGGACTCTCACTGTAGGGCGCTTTTTTAGTAGGCGACCCTTCGTCACTTCCTGAACACAAATAGACACAATAAAAACATTTAAAAATGGTAGAAGGAACTCACTATTAGGAAATTTAACTGTTTTCTAATTGTTCAAGAAGAATAAAATAACTATAATATAAAAACATGGTTTCATATACAAAAAAATTATTTGATACATAGCTTTCATTTTGATTATCTTGGTAGAGTTCCTCCACAGATATCTTCCTATATCGTTTGTCGAATCTACTTTTTGTTTAATCTTTTTATTACTAATCTCATTATTTTTTATTATATATACTTGGTTTATTTTGTTTTATTGTTATTTTTATTTTTATTGATATCATTATTTTTTTTTTTTTTTCATTGTTATCTAATTTCGCACATTGTGACCTGAAGAAGGGACGTAAAAAAGTCCCGAAATATTGTCGTGAAAAAGACACTTCAGGAAGAAATATTTATCACAATTTAGATTAAATTAAAACTGCTGTATTTATTATTATTATTATTTGTATAATAATTTATTTCCTAGTATTGATTTATTAGGTTAGGTTTTATGACTCATGCCCGGGCTTTTAACTACGAGGTCATATCGCCTACTACCAGAGCGCTCTTTCGTCACTCTGGGGGACATGAGCCCGACTCTACTGTGGGAGTCCTAAATTTTGCCTATCCTAAATTTTTATTCATCTAGGGTAGGGGTCTTTAACGAGTACCTGACATCGTACAGGCTCGGGACCATCGCTTAACGTCCCATCCGAAGGACGGCGTGCTTAAGTTTATTTTACCTCCCAGATAAAATAAACTAAGGGCCTCGGTCGGGCTACGAACCCACGACCTTGAGCTCAGAAGTCAAGCACGCATACCACTGAGCTACCGGCGCCCTCAATGTTGATTTATTTATTGATTTCATTTTATTTTCGTGTTTGTGTCATTACTAGTCACATGTTTTTTTGTCTTTATTTACAAATAGGTATTCACAACTGAATAATAATATATACAAAAACCAAATATGGTAAGAGTGTAAAATATGGCATTGTAAAAATGTCAAGAGGGGAGAAATCACTCAGTGATGACATTCCAGAGACACTGAGTTGTACTCATTTATAACTCATTGTCCCTGCTGCTACTGAGGAGGTCTCTAGATCATTAGCGTTTAAGGAATCGTTGAGGAAGTGTGACAGAATGGAGGGCGGAGTACAGGATTACTGTGGAAACTCCGGGAGGAAAATAACTTTTGTACCTGGATTTAGCTACTTCGGAGACTTAGGGAATGCTGAGATCAGTATGAAGAGTCTTATTGGAAACATAGATGGAGCATTGGCTATTGTATGAAGGATTTTAGTATTTTTGTTTTTAGTATTGTATTTTTAAAAATTTTGCTACTGAACACACACACAAGATGTTTACGCAAAACTATAAGAGTTCTAATAAGACTCACACGATTTTTTTTTTTTATCAAATGATTACAGTGGTCAAAAAGGTATTAAAATGACAAAGAAACTTGACAGAAATGGTCTTATAAGAGCAAAATGACAAGGAAATTGAATCTTCGATCGGTTCTTCCCCACTCTTCAGGTCATTTCTTCTTGGTCAATCTATTCTATTATAGAAATTTCAAGAAGAGGAAGAACAGAAGTAAGTAACTATTTTTCTTACTACATATAAAATCTTCTTTTTATTTTTTCTCAACAGTTTATTTTTATAGGCGTAGCCAGAATATCTAAAATGGTGAAAGCTTTTCCGTAGATTAACATTTTATAGAGAGGGCGGGAATACAAATGGGAGGAAAAGTGGATGGTATAATAAGAAAATCTTTTGTTTATTAGAGACTAGGCTATAGACTCTTATCATACTCAGCTGAACACAAAATGCATTGTTTGAGTGGGGATCAGTCCTTGCATCTCATTAATGCAGTATGCAATGAATTAGCAAAAAATGCGCCTTTTACACCCCCAAAAAAAAAATCATTATTTTTTACTTTTTTATTATATCTATATTATAAGAAAATATTGTAATCGTGCAAAAATCTGAGTTTTCAGCGGAGTTTCACGTTTCAAGGTTCGCTGAATGGAACTTTGCAACTCTAACTCAGAAACGAGTAGCTATGAACTTGAAATTTCAAATGAAGATGTCACATGATATTGCTTATATTTATGTATAGGTTAGGTTAGGTTTTATGACTCATGCCCGGGCTTTAACTACGAGGTCATATCGCCTACTACCAGAGCGCTCTTTCGTCACTCTGGTGGACATGAGCCCGAATCTACTGTGGGAGTCCTAAATTTTTATTCACCTAGGGTAGGGGTCTTTAACGAGTACCTGACATCGTACAGACTCGGGACCATCGCTTAACGTCCCATCCGAAGTACGGCGTGCTTAAGTTTATTTTACCTCCCAGACAAAATAAACTAAGGGCCTCGGCCGGGCTACGAACCCACGACCTTGAGCTCAGAAGTCAAGCACGCTTACCACTGAGCTACCGGCGCCCTCTATTTATGTATATATTAGGGTGGTCCAAAAATGACAACTTAAATTTTTTTTTTTTTTTTTTTAATGACAATTTTAAAAAAAAACGTGCACCCCGAAGAACTCGACGAAAGAAAAATTTTGGCACCAAAAAAAAAAGAAAAATATTTGAAATAACCCGTGCCCCACGGCATTTGAATTTTAAATGGAATTTAACATGGGTTCTCATATGTATTAAAGTTGAAACAATATGGCGCTTCCACGTTTCATCAAAATGGGCTAACAATTTTCCACATTATGGATTTTGGGGTAAAAATGGTAAATACATTTTTGTTGGCGCCAGTGCTCAGAGGTAGCGTGCTTGTCAACTTGCGGGGCCTAGCCAAGGCCCTTAAGTTTTTTATCTAGAAGGTGAAAAATTCTTGAGGACGCCGTCCTTTGGATGATAGTCCCGAGCCTGTATAATGTCAGTTACTCGTTAAAAATCCCGATAGCTGAATAAAGATGGGTTTGTAAAATTTAGGACTCTCACACTCCTACTGCTAGGTCGTATTAATTTTTATTATTATTGTATAACATTTATTATAACTAGGCTCAAATCTTATGATTCACAATATCTGAAATTAATATTATTATACCGAACCAAAAGATTATGATTATTTGGATTTAAATTTTAAAGGTCAAAGATATATGTATATTGATAGTTGTACTTAATTATTTCATAATTTCATTTCTTAACGTAATTTATTCTTTATTTGTAAATTATGACGACTACACTTTGACGCATTTGACCAAGAGGTCGTCTTTGGTATACGATTTTTTATTTTCAAATTATTTGTATATGTGTAGTTTATTTATAAATAAATGAGTTAATAATAATAACACACTCCTACTACTAACTAACTATTACATTCCTTATTTTAGTAGTATTGTTGCGAATAGATAAATTAATATATGAAATGCATTGTAATTATGATTAATAATATGGGTATATAAATCGTTGATGTTGTCTGAAGACTTACGAGATCGAAATTAGTAGGAAGAGAAGAACCAGCTGATACATGGTGTCAGGTGGGGCTCCGAGGAGACACTGAAGACAGGAAAGAGGTTGGCTGCGCAGGCCAGCACAAGAGTCTCAGTCGAGCGGCATGCCGACCAGTGGAGTACAGTTTCGGGGACCCCTTTACCAAAATAGGTTCAAAAATGTAGTGTGATTGCAATTTGTTTCTTTGTACATCGTAATTCTGAGAGTGACAAAGTATTACCCAAGTAATGCCAGTTTGAAATTAATTTGAAAAGAGGAATGAAAAGAGTGATCTGTATAAAGGTTGATATAAGAAAGTACTATAAGGACACATCATATATCTAAATTATATTAAATTTATTAAATTATCATTATATTAAATTTATTATCATTATATTAAATGAATGTCTTTTATTTATAAAGATACAACTGTTGCTAGGGTGCAACAACCAGCATCTATGATGGTATTGATATGTTGTGAAGGGCATGTGAGAGGAAGGCCACCCAGTGGTAGGTCCTCGGGACGAAAATGTATCTTAATTATTAGGAAAAGAACAGAAAAAATAAAATAAATAAATAAGTAAATAAATAAAATAAATAAATAAAAATAAATTAAAAGACAATTTTGATGGATGGGTCAGAGAGATGATAAAAGTAAAGGAAAATAAAAAAAGATTCAAGGTGGCAGTAGGTCGCGGTTCCATCGTCTCTTCAACCTTCGTGGGGGTTTTTGTGGTAAGTGTTGTGAAAATAAAGTACGTATTTCTGGGTTTGTATGTGTGTAAAGTTTTCTAAAAAAACCTTATGTAAGTAGTTTGAATTGTGTCGGGTACTGTGTGTATTATAAGATCGTTATGAAGTGTTTTGTTGTTTATGTATGGTGGGGACTGTGTTATCAGTCTGAGGGTTTTTGACTGAAATGTCTGAATTCGTTTGATGTTGGATGTTTTTGCTGAACCGTATATCTGTGATGCGTATGTCCATAATGGTCTTAGTAAGTTAGTGTAACAATTCGTAAGCCAAAGGGTTTTTAAAAAAAAACTTTTTTCACAAAAAAAACATCTTATATATACATATATATACAGTAGAACCTCGATTATCTGGGGTAATGGGGGGGGGGGAGAGAGGTCGCACGAATAAATGAAAACCACGGTTAATCGAGACACTTTTTATTTAACGAATTACATATGTGTGTACATTGTCATGTTATAACGTTATAAGGGCTTGAAATATGAAGTTCTTCTTTGTTTTTTGCTGTTTGAAATGATTTTCCTTACTTCAGTTCCAAGTTTTCTCAAATTCATGATGTCACGGAAGTCGACATTTTCCTGTTGGCAGAAGTTGAGGAGGACATGAACTGGTTCTATTACTTGACTTGTCTGAATATTTTCTTTTTTAGCGCCAAAACTATCATCATTGTCACTCTACTCTGTCTCTACGTTTCTAGGAAGCTATAATTACTGCTTACACACCACGGTTAATCCCGGGTGTCCTGCTCCGTCGTCCTCATGGTAGGCATACAAGATGGGACAACGCATAGACGCTAGTACCATGATCCGCCAGGGACTCTCATTGTCCTGTCGCGTCCATAGAAGACCATGCTTCAGTTGCTGGTGCTGATGTGCCAGACGGAGGGCTAATGGGATGTCCTCTTCTTCCTGTTTTTCCATGTGCCCTAGATGTTCGATGCACTGCCGCATTTCTGGGTTTTTGCGCTGCGTCCCGATTAGCTCCTGGTGCACGACCCCTAGGTTGATAAGGAAACAGTGCAAGGCCTTCTCCTCTACGTCCAATTCGTCGGAACGGCGAGTATTGCGTCAGCTAGCTGATTGTCCTTCCCCGGGCAGTGCTCTACTTCGAAATTAAACTCCTGGAGTAAGAGAACCCACCGGGTCAACTTAGCGTTGGTTTCTCAAAATTTATGGAGCCACTGTAACGCCTTGTTGTCGGTGCGTACAATAAATTTCTGCTCGTCTAGGTAAGGCCGATAATCTAGACACGGTTAATTGAGGTTCCACTGTATATATTTAAGATATGTGTCCTCTCGACGGGTCAGACAAGTGGCATAGTAGCTCTGTATCAAAATTTCTTGGGAGGTCCTTTGGAAAATAAACAAAAACACTCACATAAATAAAATATATTTGAAAATAACAAAAACAACAATAGGTACAAATTTAAAAAAATTTATTAAAAAAAAATATTCTAGTGGTTAAATAGGTGTACTTTTCTTGCCTTTTTTTCGGCGAACGTATTTATTATATCATTCATAGCTGGAGAAGATTTTAGTTTCTCAAGTTCTTCTTTTTCTATGGACAGTATTGATAAGTCCGAGAGCCTTGTCGGAACATTTTTCGATTAATCTATGAAAATAAAGGGTTAATTACGTTGAACATTTTAACTGGCCTATTTGGTACTTTTCCGAGACGGAATAATATGCAGCTGCGGCGGAGTGTTTATATTATTTATTCATTAGGGCTTGCCTTTTACAATATGACTACGAATAACATTTTACGCTAACATTAACATTTTTTGCTTCGCATGTTGGAGCCTCTCTAGCTCGGGAGCTTTGTATCATTGCTACAACTGCTACAGCGGTAGCTAAGCCCCTGGAAAACATGCTAGCCTACCAAAAATAAATCCCTAGTTTTAGTTAGTTATTGTGACTCATGCCCGGGCTTTAACAACGAGGTCATGTCGCCTACTACCAGAGCGCCTTTTCGTCGCTACCAACCCAGGTTTAGTTACCTAAGGTGGTGAATTTATTTAACTAGGGAAACCCCTTGGATATATTATCTGGGAGGTAAAAAAAAACGTGAGCCCGCCGTCCTTCGGGTGGGGCGTTAAGCGATGGTCCCGAGTCCGGCTCATGTCGACGCGAAAAAGCGCTCTGGAAGCAGGCGATATGACCTTATAGTTAAACCCCGGACGGAAATAAATATATATATATATTTTTTTTTCTTTGGCCTTATGTACTGTTCATATTGGCCTATTATTCTTTTTAAATAGATAATAATGGACAAGTAGTAATAATAAATAAAAAGCAACAGAAATAGTACAAGTAACAACAATAAAATTTAAAAATAATATTGTTAGAGACGACTAACTCATAAGCTAAAAGTGGTGCGAATTGAGGTGTTGAAACGTGCCGAGGGGAGTCTGCCGGTCTGGTCTGAGTTGCGCAGTAGAGTAGCAACGTGGAGATGAGAAGGACCAGCCTGGATTGAATGCCATTCCTTTTTTTTTTTTCTTAACTATTTCTTTGTTAGTGATACTTATCGTTTTTGTGTGTTCAATCATTTTAATTAAACTTTCATTTTGGTATTTTTCTCTTTGAATTATTTTTAAATTAAATCTTAAAAATACAATAAAATTATAAATAAATAATTATAGACTATAAAGTTTGTAAGTAATGAAAGATTACAAAGTTGACTGACAATAGAGATCAATAAGAAATAATAATGATGAAAAAAATTAATTTTACTATAGATATGGTGAAATTTTAAAATGAAGGTAATATTTATAGAAGTAATAATTGGAAAATGTAAACTATAAATAATAAAAATAAAGATTCTAAGTTAATTTAACCTAAGAAGGAAAGTTTAAAAAGATTTATATTGAGAACTATATCATGACTAGAGACAAACTGCTAAATTAATAATAATAATCATAATAATAAAATAAATACTAGATATAGATAATTATAAAGTAACTAATACAGTGGAATCCGCTTATTAGCAATTCGCTTAATAGGAATATCCGCACATTAGCATCAAAACACGCTGGAACGGACCGGATCGGCAAAATACAGTGAGTTTTGTCCGCTTATTAGCAATGAATGTCCGGTTTAAGGGTTCAATTATGAACGCAGAATGAGGTCGGTATTCGGGGAAAAATAACACTTGCGTAAACAGTTTTAGTTTCTGACTATTCTCTGAAAAACGGAAAGGAGTAAAGCCATAATTACATAATTTTCAGAAACTTTGATTTTTGAACGGAACCACTGCTGAAGCAACGGGATCCAACGCAACTGACGACCATACTGATGCTGATGATGAGGCAGAGGGATCTTCCGAAACGCCCGACCCTCCTCCTCCTAGCCACCGGGAAATGTTGGTAGCCCTGGCTTTGCTAAGAAGAGGCGTCCAACATTATGGTCAGACCTTTGCCGATCATTATAGATACGAGGGGTACATTCGAAACATGCTTTCGAACGATCTAAGGCAAAGTAAAATCGACAAATATTTTTCAAAACCTTAACTTTTTACTGTAAATATGTACATAATACATATTATGTTTCTTTATTGACGATTTTTTGACCTACTTTGTTCGTATTATGTACCTCGATTTTTTAAATACATTTCATGGGAAAATTTTCATGCCTACCTAATTTTTATATTTTTCTTTCTCTCTCTCTCTCTCTCTGCCCCCCCCCCCCCCCCCCTTCCCAATCCGTTTATTAGAATCGTCCGTTTATTAGGTTCAAAGTACGGTGGTCCCGATGTGATTCTAATAAGCGGATTCCACTGTATTATATATGAGGAGTTTGGAGCCAGAGCGGACCAACTGGTTAAAACTGAACAGGAAGAAAATGGCAATTGAAAATTGAGTACATTTTGTTTATCTCCATAAATGGGCCCCAAATATTTATTTATATTTGAAATTTTAGAATAGTATTGGATGAGTGATCCCTTTTTGTGTTCTATAAAGTTTTTGAAGGTCGTATGATCCATTGTGACTTTGAAAATATATGCACAAAATATTTGTGGACTAAACTTAAAGTGCTGCTATCTATGACTGAAGTGAAGAAACTAAGTGATCCACACTGGTTTTGAAAAAAGGGAACCTATGCCAACATCAGGATGGTAATAACTCATTTTCCGAAATATTGTGGGTTGGTCCGCTCTGGCTCCAAACTCCTCATATATATATATATAATATAATTAGAAATAAAAAATTAAAGAAATGTATGAAGAATAAAGAAGCAAGACAAAGCGAAGAACAAATTGAACAAATTAAAGAGCCCCCTCAATTAGAAAATGAAAAGTAAATAAAAATAAAAATATTAACTCTGTTAATATTCTTTTCAAGTGAGACTAACATTTTTTTTGGTCATAATCACAAAATACTTTAAAACAATATACAAACAATCTTTTTTCATTGTACTCTGTCTTTAATAACATGTATGTAGTTCCAGATGTGTCCACTAGGTCTCACTGTCTCTCAGCTCTATTTTTCATATGTTGAAAATTTAACTTTATGATAATATTCCAGATAATATTATATGTGATATTTATAAGACATATAGGTTTATTCGTATTTTTTTTTCTATATCATTAGACATACTCAAACATTTTATTAATATATTCCACAAGTAATACAGTTTCAATGCAATTCATATGAAAAGTTAAAAAAAACACAAAGAAGTCCCTAAAATTGAATCTTGTGGAACACCATAGTTAATCTATTTTCGTAAATCGAATAATAATGCATTTCTGTAGGGTCGAAAATAAGTACTCCAGATGTTGAGAAGTTAAATAAATACATTCAAAAATTGTAGTACCTATTCAAAACTTTTAACTGAACTTAAAATGCTTGATGAATAAAATCAAAGAAGAATTTTTAATACTAATGTCATTTTAATATACTTTACATAAGTATTGTCTAACTCCATTAGTGATCATTTTTTGTCAAAACTTTAGTTAGCCATCTTGTCATCTTTTATATATCTCTTTTAAATTGTTTTCCCGCACTCAGACCTAGGCCTTGTGGACTTTTCCTCAAACTTTACTTTGTTCTTTTGTTTGTAAACCTAATATACTATATAAATTCGTACTAAACACATAGGAAGAATGGTAATATGGTATACTTTTTTATGGAAAAGTGTCACAATTGTAACTTCTAACTCTGGCCACCAGATAGCAGATGTGTCTGTCTTCCATTGTACGAAAAGGTTGGGCTTTAAAGGGTGTTACCATGGTGAAAGCTAAGTAAAATTGGCTTAAAAGTAAGTATTATTAATCGTGTAAAAGCTTATTGCTTTAGCAGTTTTCTAAATAAATCAAAAGTAAAGTACCATTAAGGATCAGTGAATTTTAAAACGTGATTTCCCAAAATTCACATTTTTTTAGTTGTGACAGTCTTGTTCTCATATTATATTACTGTATAATGTGAAAAAATAAAAAAAAAATAAATAAATAAAATTCATTTGAATGAAAAATGAGGGAAATGCAATTTATTCAGTAGTCATGGACATGTATAATTAATTGCATTTTCACATATTTCCTCTAGTTCATTTTATGTATTTGAGACGAAACGGGACGACAGTCAGAAAAGTCCAATATAGTTGGAATCTATTTCTGACTACCCAGATTTTTTGAAATTCTGAAAAATGCATTGGATCAATATTTTTGGAAGTGTGCAAAATTATTAATATTGTTGTAAAGATGTTCTATAGCAAAAAATCGTGGAAAAAAAGTTTAAATCAAAAAAGGCCGCTAGTCATTTTGTAGATTGTTTCGCCGTGAAGGGAATGATATCTTGTATGTTCAATAGGATCATCTTGAGGGCGCCGGTAACTCTGAAGTAGCGTACTTGGGTATTTTGTCTAGGAGATGAAAATAACGTTAGCATGCCGTCCTTCGGATGGAACGGTAAGTGATGTTCCGGGGCCTATGCGATGTCAGGTACTCATTAAAGACCCCTACCCTATGTGGATAAACCTGGATAGGCAATATCCAGGACTCCTGCAGTAGTGTTGGGCTCATGTCCACTAGTGGGACGAATGAGCGCTCTTGTATTAGGCGATATGACCTCATAGTTGAGGCCCGAGTCACAATAACTAGGTACTAGGATCATCGCCATCTTTTGCAGAATATTAAACAAATTCCATTGAACATTCCTGAACGTACAATATGTCATTCTCTTCATGTTCAGGTGACTTTTTAACGTGAAAATCCTTTGAAAACTCGATCTCGGATTTTCGCACGATTGCAATACTTTCTTATAATATAGGTATAAAAAAATAAAAACGTTAATCATTGGTATAGTACATGAAGGTTTGTTACGTTCCACAAAGGTCCCATGATATCCTTGCATTGTTCTCCTATCCGCAAGATGGAGGATAGATAAAATGAACGATGGGATATTGTTATGCAACTGCATCTTACCATGGTTGGACACTAATAAGTGGGAAGTATGGAACTGTTTCTTAACTATCATTGAGTGGGAACACTTTGTCAAAAATAGTAAAAAGTTTTAAGAAATTGAAAAATAGAGTTATATCACTAACGTCTAACACCTATTCTTTTTGAAATGGATAAGAAAATGGTGATAAACAATATGCCTCGTTGAGACAGGCCAAAGAATGATGTAGCAATATCGTTCATTATCAGTGTTTGTTTGAAAAGGGAATGAGGTACCTTGGTACCAGCAGGTCAAAAGTCTTGGCGCATTAAGGCATTGAACCCAGAGGAGTTATTTGTTTAAGAGTTATTTTATTTGTTTTAGAGTTATTTTTATTTGTTTTAGAGTTATTATATTTGTTTAAGAGTTATTTTATTTGTTTTAGAGTTATTTTATTTGTTTTAGAGTTATTTTATTTGTTTTAGAGTTATTTTATTTGTTTTAGAGTTATTTTTATTTGTTTTAGAGTTATTTTATTTGTTTAAGAGTTATTTTATTTGTTTTAGAGTTATTTTATTTGTTTTAGAGTTATTTTATTTGTTTTAGAGTTATTTTTATTTGTTTTAGAGTTATTTTATTTGTTTAAGAGTTATTTTTATTTGTTTTAGAGTTATTTTATTTGTTTAAGAGTTATTTTATTTGTTTTAGAGTTATTTTATTTGTTTTAGAGTTATTTTATTTGTTTTAGAGTTATTTTATTTGTTTTAGAGTTATTTTTATTTGTTTTAGAGTTATTTTATTTGTTTAAGAGTTATTTTTATTTGTTTTAGAGTTATTTTATTTGTTTAAGAGTTATTTTATTTGTTTTAGAGTTATTTTATTTGTTTTAGAGTTATTTTATTTGTTTTAGAGTTATTTTTATTTGTTTTAGAGTTATTTTATTTGTTTAAGAGTTATTTTATTTAATTAGAGGCCCTAGACGCAACGTACTTTGGAGACTCAAGTAATCGCGCTATGTTTAGGTGAGACGCAACATGTTTTGGAGATTTTAGACTGCAACATATTATGTAAATTGTAGTGGCATGGAAAGACGCAACATGTTCTGGAAACTCTAGGCGCAACATATTATGTAAATTCTTATAGTATCTTGTTAATGAGAGAGGCAAAATCTTCTGGAGGTTTTAGACGCAACATATTATGTAAATTCTAGGGACATGGAAAGACGCAACATGTTCTGGAGACTCTAGACGCAACATATTCTGGAGGTTTTAGACGCAACATATTATGTAAATTCTTGTAGTATCTTGTTAAGGAGAGACGCAACTTGTTCTGGAGGTTTTAGACGCAACATATTATGTAAATTCTTGTAGTATCTTGTTAAGGAGAGACGCAACATGTGTTGGTGGTTCTAGGCGCAACATATTAGGGAAATTCTTGTACTATTTTGTTTAGGAGAGACGCAACATATTCTGTAGGTTTTAGACGCTACATATTATGTAAATTCTTGTAGTATCTTGTTAAGCAGAGACGCAACATGTTTTGGAGACTCTAGGCGCAACTTATTAAGGAAATCCTTGTAGTATCTTGTTAAGGAGAGACGCAACATGTGTTGGAGGTTCTAGGCGCAACATATTAAGGAAATCCTTGTAGTATCTTTTTAAGGAGAGACGCAACATGTATTGGAGACTCTAGGCGCAACATATTAGGTAGTGGAGAGACGCAACATATTTTAGACGCTCTGGAAGCAATACTTTTTGTAGATAGCAGATGCATCATGTTCTGAGGAGAGGTTGGAGAAATAATCTCATCAGACAATTTTCCCCATCTAAACATACATAAGGGCAATATATTCAAGGAGTGGCTCTGAGCAGCCGGCCGACACTAATTGAAAAGTAATTATGAAACTTTATGTTTTGGAAAACTAGAAGTGAAGAGAAAGTGTGTTGTTTTGTTTCAGGATATCTCATAGCTCTCGAGTAATGAAGTTTGAAGAAGAAATGATGGCTGCCTCCATGTAAACTTTCCCATTGTCCGACTTGGGATCATCGTACAACGTTCCATACGAACAAGGTCGTGATCAAGGTATAACAGAAAAAAGTCATAATGGGCGATCAAAAATATTAGTTCGTGTTTCCTCCTCTGCAAGGATGGCAATAAATGACGAAAAACAGAACTAAATTCTTCGTCAGAATCGATATTTATGGAAAAATGGTGTGTATTATATACAACAACTAACTCTCCTCCTTTCATTTAAGTCCCTATTTTTCCATTATCTCTTAACTCAGCAAACCTCTGATTCCTAAGGCTGGCTCCTATGAGATAGTTCTCGTCTTCCTATAAGTCTCTCACTCCGACTGGACCGATTGTTACTATTCTGTTTCATCTTACAATTCATTATTATTATCATGTTTCACATTATTATTCATACATGTTTTGTCTAATTTTTCTAATTTTATTTTTTTATTTCTCTTTATTTTTTTATTTTATTTTTTTTTTTTGGTCTTATGTACGATGCATTTTAGCCATGTCAATGTGTTATCTAGTTATTTACGACATCCATGGCCCCGGGAGGGAGTTCTATCTACGAAATAAAACTCAATCCCGGACGGGATTCGAACCCGCAAACCATGGTGAGACCATGCGACCAAAGCCCTACGCTCTATCCCGCACGGCCACCATGGCTCCCTTTATTATTTTTTACTAGTAATATTGTTTTACTCGTTGCCTGTTTTTAACATTCTTAGGGGACGTAGGTCCCAGATTAAAGATTATTTTTCATTTAATTTCATTTCACCAAAATTTAATAAAGTCATTTGTAAAAAATCAACATTTTTGGACGTGAAGTCATTCATTTCGGTCCGTAGGGTGTCGCTTGCTAAAACCGCATGTAACAAAATCATGTAACACTAATATGGCTTAGTATATCTTTGCAACCGTACTACCCGCACGCATAGTTTAGTATCGCTGTGTAGAGGAAAGAAGCTATTACTCGATGAAATTGTCGCGCCACGCATGACGCAATCGGAGCTAAATGTAATTGATCTCACTCTGCGATAGTAGGTATAATCCATCGAACTCAAACCGGTGCTCTTTAGGAGTTATTAGACTTACAAGAGTGTAATTTGTTGAAGACATTTGACGGTTGCTCGGCTACGGCGCCCCCGCGTTCGATATGTTGTGTATTTGGTTACGTTATTTCTTATCCTAGTGCCCATACACCCTCTGCGGCGGCTGCGTCCTTAATACACCCTGTGTTTTTTTTTATTTTGAGGTCTTCCACCAATATCTTATAATTCTTATATTTTATTATCATCAACTTTTCTAGTTACATACTGTTTACTTTACTGATATTTGTTAATTTATTTATAAATATATATTTTTTTTGTATATTTCGCTTTCCTTTTCTTCTATAATTCGCTCCTTGTGACCTGAGGAAGGAGCCCGTGATCCTGACAGAAGATTTCTCCATAGAAATAGAAACATGAATTATTTATAATTAAAAATATAAATAGTAGCCTACCTATTGTACTAGGAATTTGATACTCATTTTTCTTCTATTATGTATTTAAAAATATATAAATTATTTATCTCATAATATGAGATATTAAGAAAGTTAGTTAGTTGCTGTGACTGTGTTATCTACGAGTGGTGGCCATGAGCCTGACTCTACTATGTGAGTCCTAAATTTTGCCTACCCTAAATTTTTATTCATATGTGATAGTAAGATGTTGTGGGACGAGATTTCTAATAGAAATAAAAGACGTTGTCTTCCCATTGTTTTATTTTATACCAGAACCGGTTTTCGACGCAACAGCGTCATCAGTGGTTCATCCCACCCACACAGCACAGCGGTTGGAAGATGAGGCCAGTTATCTTCCAACCGCTGTGCTGTGTGGGTGGGATGAACCACTGATGATGACGCTGTTGCGTCGAAAACCGGTTCTGGTATAAAATAAAACAGTGGGAAGACAACGTCTTTGCTCAAAAATTGCTCAAAAACAGAATTCCGAGGTAGAACCAGGCATGGACCAAGGTACAAACACTCTAGGGCCAAGGTACAACACCATGCTGTACCTTGGTCCCAAAAAACGTTATCATTCAATCACAAAAAAAATATAGTAAATTTCGAAATAAATTTTGTTAAAAAATTGCATTTGATACATGAGATACGAAATAATTAAAATTCACCTTCAGCATTACCGGCTGAAACAAAATGACTAAACTAAAAATCAAAATGTCAAATTAAGTCCGAGGGACAGCACCTTCCCCTACTAATACGCTAATAATATAAGTCAACAATTTGCACACTAATCTCGAGATAAGAGTTCCAAGTGTTGATCTTAGAGAAGCAGTTCTGGCAGAAGAGAGGGGGCTTACAGGTAAGGCGTGGAGTGGGAGGGGGGGGGGGATCCTGGAGGATCCAGTAGACCTGGCCAGTGCCTTGTGATTGGTGTTTGTGTCGTGAGAGTCAACATCGTTCTTCAGGACCCTCTAGCTGTACCGCCTGATATTCCTCGCAGGTGAGCCATTTTCCATTCTATTTACGAGTACACAAGTACATACATATTTTTATATGCCTACCTACAGAGCATAATTCTCCAATTTGGTACTGTATTATCTTACCGTGCCTTCAGATGGCGTATTTGTTTTTGAATTACCCCTCTTGGGCATAATACAGTCCCCACATTACAACCACAATAAAAAAAAAGTTGTCGGTCAATCACCGGCAAAGCACTTCCCCAGAACGAATTAATCAATTAACTTTTCGCTCCTAAATTCTCAAACTCTTTAAGTCGAACCTCGATAAGTCGAAAACCTCCAAATCTCGAAAAAAAGTTTTGTTCCTTTCCCTTCAAGCCCCAAAACCTCCATTACTCGAAATTTCAACCCTCTATTAGTCGAAATAATCAGTGAATCCCTACAAAGCATTTTGGTACATATTTTCCCTCTATAACTCGAAAAAAAGTATCTCGAACATAGCAATGTTTTATTTTACAACCTTTGCAACTCGATTATTTGAAACTTATTACCTCTATAGCTCGAAGAAGAATAAGTTACCGACTTTAAGAATTTGCAGACAATGTACACCATAGTTTCTTAGAAAACAATTTAGGAGTATAGAATAAATAGGATTACCAATTATCTAAAGCAAAAAAAAATTAGTGACTTTTTTTAATACCTATGTACATATACTACGTATTTTTTATTTTAAGGATGTTTTGAAATAATGTTGATTTATAATAAATATAAATATGTTTGTTACCTCTGTAACTTGAATTTTTACTTATTTCACCTCTCTAACTTAAAATTAGTTAAAATGAATCTTAACCTCTACAAGTCGAATCAAAATCCGCCTAAATCGAAATCCTCCATAAGTCGAAAACTCTATCACTCGAATTTTTTGGCGTCTCCCTTGATGTTCGACTTATAGAGATTCTACTATAAATTGTATATCGATAATTTCACTACATTAACAGTTATTAGTGTTTTTGAATTGAGCTCCTCCCCTGAGCCTCCCTTCCCTTCGAGATTTTGGGTTTTGAATTCACTGTGATTATTAATAATTATTTAAAATTAATAATAATTAAAATTAAAATAATAAATATTACCACATTTCCTATAGAAATTATAGCTGGTCTTCTACTAAATTTTGATTTCTACAGTAATTTCCGAAAAGGGCCCTAAAAAAATATTGAAAGTTCAAGAGGAATTTTCAAGAAATTACACTTATTTTAAAAAAATTGCAATTAATAATTATTTCATTTTGATTTCTTTTAAATACAGTAGAACCTCTATAAGTCGAACATCAAGGGAGACGCCAAAAAATTCGAGTTATAGTTTTCGACTTATGGAGGATTTCGACTTTAGATACTTGGTAATCCTATTTATTGTATATTCCTAAATTGTTTTCTAAGAAAAAATGTTGTACATTGTCGGCAAATTCTTAAAGTCGGTAACTTATTTTTCTTCGAGCTATAGAGGTAATAAATTTCAAATAATCGAGTTGTAAAGGTTCTAAAATAAAACATTGCTATGTTCGAAAAAAAGTTTTTTTCCTTTCCCCTCAAGCCCCAAAACCTCCATTACTCGAAATCTCAACCCTCTATTAGTCGAAATAATCAGTGAGTCCCTACAAGCCATTTTGGTACATATTTTCCCTCTATAACTCGAAAAAATAAATTGGATCTCTGTATCTCGAACATAGCAATGTTTTATTTTAGAACCTTTACAACTCGATTATTTGAAATTTATTACCTCTATAGCTCGAAGAAAAATCAGTTACCGACTTTAAGAATTTGCCGACAATGTACAACATATATAATATATATGTTGTACATTGTCGGCCAATTGACTTTTATATATTATATGAAAGTATCTTTGTGCATCTACTACACTGTTATTTTACTCCTACGTGGTTCAGTACACTAAAAACATTTCTCTCACTACTAGACTTCTCACCTCAACAATACAACTTAGACTGTTTCACACTATTTAAAACAGCTGGTCGTTGTCTTTTGTTCTTCACCCGTTGGTTGTTAACATGTCGTTTTAAAACAAAATGCGACTAGTCCATTTTTTCTATATTTTTTAACTAATTAAGTTACTTCACTCCTAACAGCTGTTTTTATACTAATAATAATAATTGATTTTATTATATTTTAATAATATTAATGTGTGTAAATTTTTTTACATCACATCATATATAAAATTTCATAAAATACATTCATTCTATCGGGAGTTATCGCTTTCACAGGTACATAGACATAAGCAAATCTGTTTCCAGCCGACCAATAAATGTTAAGTGCTAATAAAATTTGGTATTCACAGACTAAATAATCGTTTTGCAATAGTATTATTTCTAGTTGCAATAGTATTATTCCACTGTTACCCCCGTGGGAAGTTTACACAGATGTAAAGGCATGAGTTAGTTATTATGACTCATGACCGGGCTTTAACTATGAGGTCATATCGCCTACTACCAGAGTACTCTGTCATCGCTCTGGTAGACATGAGCCCAACTACAATGAGGATCCTAAATTTTGCCTAGCCTAAATTTTTATTCACCTATAGTAAAGGTCTTTTAACGAGTAGCTGACAAGGTACAGGCTCGGGACCATCGCTTAACTTCTCATTCGAATGACGGCCTGCTTAAGTTTTTTTAACTTCCCAGATAAAATAAACTCATGGCCGGGTTTCGAAATAGCAATCTTGAGCTCAGTAAGCAAGTATGCATACCACTGAGCTACCCTCGCCCTGTGTAGCTATTCTCTCTGAAATTATGGCCTCATCTTTCAACTTTAAATAGATAAATATCATATACAATTTTTAATTTTGATCCTACTTCTCTTGATAAAATCCTGGATACGCCACGGATGAACGTTCTATAAAATGAGATCCCATTTCCTTCTTTCACTTTCACCGTTTATAATAACGAAGTTATTATAGCGAAAGTATTGCATCCGTTTAAAAAAAAAAAAACAGAAATTTCGGGCATAATTTAATAGTCAGTCATAGTCTCTCCTGCGTCCGCTTTATCTGTTTACCGGATGTCTGCAAATGTATATACATTTAGACAAATAACAAAACTCAAATAACTTCAAAAAAACTACTTCTGAGCACAAATAAAGCAAAATATATTATGTGAATGAAAATAAACAGATTTGAATCAAAACTAAATTTTAAAGAAAATTATATTTGTCTAATCTTATATTTATATAAGATTTCAATAACCTAGAAGATTCCATGAATTATCAATGATCAGATTTGAACTGAACTGGAACTGTCTGGTCTGCAAGTGATTGGGTTTAAATATGCGGTCATATCACCTACTACCAGATCGCTCTTACATCGTTTTAGTAGAAATTAGCCCGATCCTACTGTTGGACACCTAAATGTTGCCTACCCAGGTTTAGTTACCTCGGATAGAGGTCTTTAACGAGCACCTAACATAGTACAGGCTCGGGACCATCGCTTAACGTCTCATCCGAAAGGAGTGCAAGGGCCTCAACCGGGTTTCAAACCCGCGATCTTGATCTCAATAGGCTAGTCAGTGACAGATTATATGAATGAAAATAAACAAATGAACATACGAGTTTCCTCAATGAAAAATGGTTAGTTTGAATATGAAGAGCACGGGCAAAGAACCAGGTTTGTCACCAAATTTTGAAATTGAGAAAACTGAAATTTAATGTTTGAAAGTCCGTATCTATCAATTCCCCGTACGTCATATTTTCAGCTTCCGTTTTCGTAGTGACGAACTGTCTTTTTGAAGCCCATAACGATGGTGAATCGTGAAATATGTTTAATATATTAATACTGTAGTGGCGATATCTCACATTCGAGAAAAAAGTGAAAAACCTGGTTCTTTCCCCGTGCTCTTCATATTAAGGTTACAAAATAAAACCTGGGCCATTCTAGATCAACAATGAATACATGAAATGCCCTACTGACAATCACAAATAATTCAGTGCGTAACACAAATATATTCTTATAGAAACATAATTTTTAATATCACATTACCTACTTATTTTTTTTGTCTCCTTGATATTTTCGGTTACCAAATGTCAAGGAGACCGATACTTCCTTATCAAAACCGATTCAACTATCTTTGTGACTTGTGTCGAGTGAGCAAGACGTCATTAGAGATAGGATCAAAAATGTTGTCGGTGAATCACCGGCTATGCACTTCCCCAGCACGAATTAATCAATTAAGTTTCAGCTCTCCCTCCGAAACCAATCGAACGTTTGGGCTAAACATGATTCCTTGTGTCGATATATTCATCAGTTTTGGGGGATGAGTTTTTCAGTCGAGTTTACATATGAAATTTTGTGACGATACATTCATTTCAACGGCAGTTATTAGAGTTTTTGTATCAATTTTTCTCAATTATTATATAGAAACTTTTTTCTATTAGTTTAGTTTTAAATGAATGTGAAGTATTGTAATCTTGCAAACATCCGAGACAGAATTTCACGTTTCAAGGTCTCTTGAACATATTTTCGCTATGGTGCCCGTCTAAGATGTGATAGGAACTTTGTGAGTGATCCAACGCGGATACAATGAACTTGTAATAAGAGCTTAAATATGCTACCTTAGATCTTTTTATATTAGTTCACTTTACTTCGGAGCCTAAGTACAATTTACAAAATGCTGCTTATATATTTTTTTTATAACAAATTTTTTCATATAAAAGTTGTAAAGAAAACTTAAAGGCACATTTTTATCTATGATACGAATTTCCATAGGTCGCCCGGTTTGTGAGATACATTCCAAAAACTGTCTTAAAATGATATTTTTAAACCCACTTTTTTAGGTATTTGCTTGGTTTACGCGAAAACTGTTAATTCTATTGAAAAATTGGTTCTCATCAAAACAGTTTGTTATTAAATTTCCAATTTTTGTGTGTCCTTAGATTTGAGATAGGACCAATACGACTAAAGTTATAGCACACTGTTTACATTGTAACGCTTTTTATAGTTTGTTCAGAAATTGCATGTTATCAATTTCAGGTAAAGAGATATAACGCAAAATTACTCGCTTACGTCAGGTAACCTTCTAGTTAAAAAAAAAAAAAAAAAATTAAGTTTGTTCACAAACAACACCGTTATACAGCTCAGCTTCCGGAATATATTGTATATCAATCCTTGAGGTATACAATAAATGATAGAGTTGAACATATGCAAATGAGCAACCTACTTCTTCTGGTCAATTGTATTATACAATTATGAAGGTCGGGGGCGCGCCCAAGGAGAGAAGACGGCATTATTGAAATAACTAAAACATTGATTTTACTGTACGATGTTAGGTTACAGATAATTGAACCTAGGTAGGCAAGATTTAGGATTTAGTCGGGCTCATGTCCACCAGTGACGAAATAGCGCTCTGGTAGTAGGCGATATGATCTCGTAGTAAAAACCCCAGGCGTGAGTCATAATAACCAATTCTATTCTGATATATAAAAATAGAAATAAATAAAACGAAGAACTTGTTTAACTACGTCATAGTCATCACAAAGTTCAAAAGTGACATTTAAGTTTGTTAGGTTGTCATATTTATACAATGCTCAGGTTGCCTGAGATTACCTGCCTGTGACACCCTGATCCCTGGGAAATTCCTTGGGTTCGGAGAGGGGGGGGGGGGGGGGGGGGGGGGGGGGAGTTCTTGTAGGGAAATGTTACTTTTGAATGTAGAAGGAAATCGACGTTGTCGTGTAAAAAAAATTCAAAATTTGACCAACGTTTTGAAAACTAATTATTTTCTTCTTCAGGGCCTTATAATGACTTGAGTGGATGTTGGATGTGTGTGGTGAAGGTGTTGTGAGTTTGTGTGACATCACCTTCACCACACACATCCACTCGTCATTATAAGGCCCTGAAGAAGAAAATAAATAGTTTTTGAAACGTTGGCCAAATTTTGAATTTTCTTTTACGCGACAGAACCTCGATTTCTTTTTACATTGAAAAGATACTGTCGACTCTATTAATCGTTACTTATGAACTTTGCCCTCTCACAAACAGCTTTCGTGACTCCATTTTCGAATTTATTGTTGACAATAATTTACCCTTACCTATTGGTTCGCTACAATATTTAAGATATCCTAAATTCCCTCTCATATTTGATGTCTTATACAAATTTATTAATAGTAACAATATATTTTTACATTTTCCTGTCCACTTCTCGGCCCCTGGTTCCTCCTCGGCCTCCTCTTCTCCAGGTCCCACATGGTACCCCATCACTTCCATAAAATTCCCCTTTATTTAAAAACCTTTCCTTGCAATTGGAGTCATGGCTGATATGCTTCGTCCATGAAGCCATTCAAAATATAAAAAAAATAAAAAAACGTTGACGATGGCGTAAACCATTCCACATTTTTGTGAAATTTGACATAATAAAACTTGAATAAGTTCTTCGTTCTATTTATTTTATTAGCTTTCCACTATATTGACACAGATCCCAGAAATATATTTTGATATAAAGAAAGAAAGTTTATATGTTTGTGAATTTGAGGTTATATTGAAAATTACTTGATCGATTTGGATAAATCTTTCACAGTTTGGAAGCTTATTTCATATACGTTCCAAAAGCTTCAAGTATAACTGAGGGATTTGTCACAATATCTAGATAAGTTGGAGAGGAGTTTGATTATGAGAAGAAGGGGTAGAGAGAGTTATCTGTAAGCGTGGTTGGTATAAGAAAGTCCTGTCATTTAAAAAATTTTCATAAAAACTACTAATAATAGAAAATATTTTATAATTCGTTATTTTGAAATATTTCCTACAAAAAATGTCTTGTGTTTCAAAACTATATTTCAGGACGGATTTCGGTATGTATCTCAAAAACCGTATGGCCTGCGAAAAATACAATATAATACTTCAGGCTTTTCAACAACTTTTACTAGTAAAGGTATTTTATTATGTCATAAATTAAATCTTTACATAATTGTAGCTTATATAACTTTACTAATAGAGTCCCGCTAATCCGGACACCGATTATCCGGACGGTATTTAAAAAAAATTAATTAAGATTTAGTTAACTAAAAATTTAATTTAGCGAAATATCCAAAAAGTGGGGGTTGCCTATTTCGCGAAATAGGCAAAATGAAACCAACAAATTGCCTAAACCATGAATTCGGCAAAGAGGTTGCCGAATTCACGAAGTTCACGAACTAGGCAATTTCGTCAATTCGGCGTAACATATACATACCTCAATACAGGCCTTGAAGAAGGCACACACAGCCCGAAAGTTTGGCAGAAATTCTACAAGCTTGTTTTTATCGAGGACAAGCCTCATCTCTCCTTCTTATTGCATCGTTAATCAATCATACCCTAATTGATAATAAATAAAGAAGATAATTTATTAGTAAAATAAATATCGATGTATTGAATGCTAGATTACGTTGAGTAGGTTTATTTATTTTTCTCCTTTCTATTTTGCGGATGTCCTTGCCATGTGGCTTGCCTCCAGATAACCTTTCTGTGTCCACTCCTGGTGGGATTGCAAGAATGTCCCTTCATCGTATAATGTATACATTGCGCGGAACAAAACAAATAACGGGTTCTTCTGGCAAAAGGAATTTCTCTATAGCGGTTTTCTCTAAGGGAAAAAATTATTTGTCAATCATTGGGCTTCAACTACAAGATCATATCGCCTACTACCAGAGCGCTCTTTCGTCACTCTGGTGGACATGAGTCCGACTCTACTAAGGGAGTATTAAATTTTGCCTACTCTAAATTTTTATTCACCTAGGTTAGGGATCTTTAACGAGTACCTGACATCGTACAGACTCGGGACCATCGCTTTATCGTCACATCCGAAGGACGGCGTGCTTAAGAGTGACGTAGAAGAAACATGTAAATTTTGTCCCATTCATAGTTATCGTTAATTAATTATATCTAAAACTAACATTAAAGGTATAGTTATTAAGGAATGTTCGTCAAGTCACTTCGTAAGACTGGTGTCATGTTTTGAAACTGAATCGTGACATAATGTTTCTTAACGACCCTTGTCTGAAGTAAGACACCAGAGGCTCTGAGTTGAGTTTAGCATGACAATACAGACATTTGACTTTACATAAAAGTGAGGTATAACCTGTTTTTAGTTGGTTATTATGACTCATGCCCGAGCTTTAACTATCATACAAGGCCATATCGCCTACTACCAGAGAGCTCTATCGACCTAAATTGTGACTATTCTGTATGTTTATTCATCCATCCGAAGGACAGCGTGCTCAATATTTTTTCACTTCCCAGATACAAAACATAAGGGCCTTGACCGGGATTCGAACCCGAGATTTTGAGCTCAGTAGGCTAACACCCTACCTCTGAGCAACCAGCGCCCTCTTACACTATAGGTATAAGAAAGTAAACATTATAGCTTTATAAAATGCTTAATATATAATAATGCTAATATATAATAATGCTAATATATAAATTGGTTGCATTATTGATTTTTATATACTAAATATATACCTTTTAGCACTATTATTTTTCTTTTTGTTAAAGCTAATAAATAGCCTGTTGATTATTAACATTTTTTTTTTTTTTTTCGGAGATATTGTGAAGCATTTAATAAAAAAATAAAGAAAAACTTATTTTTTTAAAAAATATTGTCTATTTCACAAAATATATATAATATGGGAAGGGCGCCGGTAGTGGTCAGTGGTATGCGTGCTTGCCTCCTGAGCTCAATGATCGTGGGTTCGAAACCCGGCCGAGGCCCTTGGTTTATTTTATCTGGGAGGTAAAATAAACTTAAGCACGTCGTCTTTCGGATGGGACGTTAAGCGATGGTCCCGAGCCTGTACGATGTCAGGTACTCGTTAAAGACACCTACCCTAGGTGAATAAAAATTTAGGAGTTCCACAGTAGAGTCGGGCTCATGTCCACCAGAGTGACGAAAGAGCGTTCTGGTAGTAGGCGATATGACCTCGTAGTTAAAGCCCGGACATGAGTCATAAAACCTAACCTAACTTATAATATGGGAGTACTTTTCGTATTGCTACCATCTTCAGCCACGACTTAACAAATACTTGTTGGAAGTTCAACAAGTTTATAATCCTAACTGTCCCTTTCCAGCCCCCAAGGGGTTTTTCCCTGTCCCTCCTGTACAGTAACGCTTTAAAAACATGAAAAACGTTTAAAAAAATAAATAATAAATTGCAATCTTAATAATAAAAGATTAGATTCGGTTCAATAGTACGTGCTGATTAAAATACAAATATATATATGTACACATGAAATAAATCAAAGATGACAATAATAAATATATGAATAAAAATACACAGTATTTTGAGGAGTAGGTATACACAGAGACTCTAGGATTATATTATTGGCGATAAAAGGGGTGAATATTTGAGATTGGTCTCATCGTTCATACAATTTCGTTTTTGTAGTGAGAATCTTTGATTTATTTCATGTATAAGTCGAACTCAAGGGAGACGCCAAAAAATTCGAGCTATAGAGTTTTCGACTTATGGAGGATTTCGACAGGCGGATTTTGATTCGACTTGTAGAGGTTAAGATTATTTTTCTTCGAGCTATAGAGGTAATAAGTTTCAAATAATCGAATTGTAAAGATTGTAAAATAAAACATTGCTATGTTCGAGATACAGAGCTCCAATTTATTTTCTTTCGAGTTATAGAAGGAAAATATGTACCAAAATGGCTTGTAGGGACTCACTGATTATTTCGACTAATAGAGGGTTGAGATTTCGAGTAATGGAGGTTTTGGGGCTTGAAGGGAAAGGAACAAAACTTTTTTTCGAGTTTTGCAGGTTTTCGACTTATCGAGGTTCGACTTGAAGAGGTTCTACTGTATTTGTATTTTAATCAGCACGTACTATTGAACCAAATCTATTCTTTCATTATTAAGATTTCAATATATTTTTTATGTTCTCCATGTTTTTAAGACGCTGCTGTACAGGAGGAACAGGGGAAAACCCTGTGGAAAAAGGGTCAGTTAGGCTACAAACTTGTTGAATTTCCATTTAGTATTTTTTAAGTCGTGGCTGAAGATTGTAGTAATACCGAAAGTACTCCCATATATTTTGTGAAATGGACAATATTTTTTAAAAAACTACGTTTTTCTTTCTCTTTCCTTCTTTTCTAATACCCTGTTTGTTTAAGACGGCAGTCACGCCCAATGCACTTCTCTGCAGTGCTCAGACACTATGCATCCTGAACCGACTACTAATTACACTCTGATTTGACTTGTAAGTAGCCAGAGCGAGGGTCAATAACCAGTAAGACTATACTTAGGATGGATCACAGTCGTGTAGATTCAAGGCATACTACCATACAGATTCCATTTATTATTATTTGACTGTGTTGTAAACGTGTTTACAATAATCGCTCAAAATTCGCGAGGATTCTCTTTTTCTAGTCTACCGCGAATATCAAATTCACGCCCTTTGAGACCATTAGCCAAAGAAAAAACTAGGATTACGTTCATCTACTTTTTGTGTAGGACAATAGATGTTGTTAGATGGTTCTGGATTCACGTTTAAAATTTCGTGTGGATACATTCTTTCTATCGGGAGTTATCGTCGTCATAAACGCACACACGACGGACAGAAATTTTTTTTTCATATTTGAAATCTGTAGGAAGAAAAACATGAAATTCCGTTGAAAACTCCGCATAGAATTTTTCACAAATTACATAACTTCCCCTATACTTCGTATGTCTGGGGAAGTAACATGAAATAGTGAACTAATCGTCTAACAGTTTTCGGCTTTCTACATCCATCTACAACGCCACCCTCTATTCTATCACAGATTTTCCTCAGCTGGGTCGAAGATGGTATTCTTGAGAAAGTTGTCTGAATGGTACGTGACCTAGTTTTCAGACACGCTACAGAGTCCATCACACAACAAAAGTACCATTTCTACTATTCCTTCAATAAGAAATAGAAAATAGTACATTTTTCGGCAGCTTAACTTCTGCCTAACTAAAACTTTTAGACAGACGATGATAGTTCTTCCCGAAACTGTATTTGCTAGGCTGAAAAAGTGTAGCTGCTGAAAAATATATAATTCAGAATCTCCTTACATAAGGGCAAAAGAAATAGAAAATGTAAGATTATCCGTCCGCTGAACAAGTTTTTAAATAATTTATACGCCAAATAGGCGGGACAGACAGGGAGATCCTTTAAGATTAGACACAGGGAACACACAAGAAATACAAACTCCAACACTTCCTCATTTCACCAACATCTCACAGAAACAGGACATACCATAGACACACAACACAAACCAACTATAATACATATCTGCCAAAAAGGTCCACTTTTGAATTTACTGGAAGCGGTAGAAATAAATAAACTGAACAAAAATAACGATATTGTAATGCTAAATGAACAAATAGAACAGAACCATTCCCCCCTTCTTAATTTAAATATCAAGTAGCTAAGAGTCTGATGATTGTGGGAATGTTTTGCCAACTCACATTTAGAGAATACTATAATTTTCATTTGATGTTTTAATTTGTCTTTAAATTCTATGTATTTGTTTTTTATTCACTTTAATATTTATTATATTTTACATTTATATAATTCATGAGTCATACCTATATAAATACCAACACTTTACTGTTAGATTCACTTTATTAGATTTTATATATTTTTTTTCTTTTTATATTTATTATTATCTTGTAAATATCTGTTTATTGGAATGTATAGAGTAACAAAAACAAGGGATTCCCCGTCATTACCTAAAAAACTCCTCCATAACTGTATCTTCTACCCTTTCAACCATTTCTGTCAGTTTATAAGTGACTCTTGATAATGCCTTAACATGGCGAAACTAGTTGAGTATTTGAGAATATATAGTGAAGTTTGACAAAGAAATAGTGTATTTTAATTATCTATTCCCAGGGTTTTAAGGTTAGAAAAAATATTTTTACGCATATTACTGCCCCCATGATTTTCAGTGAAAACTGTAATAACTGCCGTTGACACGAAATTCCATATGCAAATTCAAAGTCCTATAAGGACAACATCTATTAATTTTCAATGGAGTTAGAGGAAGGAGTGAGAGGCGGGCTCAACACAAAAACCCCAATAACTGCCGATGTAATGAATGTATCGACATGAAATTTTATATTTAATTTATTCTTAATGTTTCGTGAAACTGGCCGAAGGGAAGGGGGCGATACTCAAATTCCCTAATAACTGCCGATGCAATGAATGTATCGACGCAAAATTTAGTATGTCAGAAGCCATATTATGTAAGTCAAATATTGTGTTTTAGCCCAAACGGTCGATTGACATTGGAGGGAGAGCGAAAACTTAATTAAATCAATGACTTTTTTTTTTTAGACTCTAAATTTTCTGTAAAACTGGAAAAGCTTTCAAAGACTTCCTAATACAGCTGAATAGTGACTCATGTAAGATATTAAATATAAAATTTTTATACTTATTTCTCAAAAAATTATATAAATCACTGTAAAAAGTGTGTTAATAGGTGAAAGTATAAAAGCGTTATTACATAATAATAAATATACAAAAAGAAAGATTTATATTACTTGTTACATTAAATATAATTATATACACCACAGTATCTCTCAAATATTTTATTAGATTCTGTTAAATATTTTTTTTCTTTCAAACATCAAAATTGTGAAGGATCACTTCACTTTTCATTAATGTTTCTTTTAAAATTATATACATTTGTTATTTATATTATTATTATTTTTAATTGATTGTATACATGTTATATGGATACAGTAGTTCAGAAGTGGGACAACTCAAAAAAAACTCATTTTTGAGTTATAATTTTCTTATACATGTTTCACCCTTTTTCATATTGTGAACTCCGGATAACTGAAACTATAAAATTTAAGGCTTAAAATGTACATAGTATGTTATAGAATTTTTATTTTTTCCCAAATTTTTAGTTTCAGAAACATGATAATTTCAAATGTCTTAGTACTGATCTATGAACCTGTGAACCCTAATAATTGTAGTTGCATTCCAATAATATGGAACGAAAACATAAAGTTCATAAGCAATTTCAATTTTTAAGAAGCAAACGAAACTTTCAAAAGCGTTTTCTCAAAAATCAATAATTCTGAGATATCCCACTTCTGAACTACTATATCAATATATATGTATACCTACATATTTTTTTAGTATATTTATTATGTATATAATTTTGAATAGATATAATTAATTTCTTTTATTGTTAGATATAATAAAAATATTATTAGTTTATTTAGATATTTTGTTGTTAAGAAAGATGGCCGACCAAGCGTGGGGACGCTATCCTCTAGGTTTTGTAAAGTGCATGGACGAAGATTGAGGTGTTTTTAGTTGTCTTGTTTTGATGTTTAGAGTTGATATAAATATGACAAATTTAAATTGACTTGTGAAAATTATAAGTATATACATTTTCACAAAAAGTAACAGAGGAAAAGTCTCACTTATCCGATTAACGAATGAAAAAAAAAAAAAAAAAATTAACTTTGGTCATTTTGTCTATGCCACTGAAATAGACAATAAGAGAATTTGAACTCACCCAAAGAAGAAAATTATGACGGGGAGTTGAGCATGAATGGAATTCCGCGTAGCGGGACTAGGTTACGTCATTTAGCATTTAGGTCAGTTATAAAGATTGACGGATAAACGTCACTGTAATACATACGTTGGTTCTACAATTGTCACTTCCTCAGCTATACAAAGTATAGGAGAAATTATGTAATCGGCCATAAATTCGATGTTGAGTTTCCAACGGAATTTCCTATTTTTCGATCCACGGCTCCCAAAAATTAAATAAACATTTCCTGTCGGTATGTGTGTATTTATATTTTAATCCAAAACCCCATAAGGATGATACCTTCTCAATTTTCAGCCAAATCGACCAATAATAGGTGGATCAGAAGAGGAGAGCCCAACACAAAAACCCCAATAATTGTCGATATTACGAATGTATCAAAACGAAATTTAGAGTAACGATTTAAAAGTCTCTGAGTAAAGATATCTTCAATCGAGAACGAAAAATTAGTTAATTAATTCGTGGTGGTGATTCATCGACGACTTTTTGAATATATGATTGCTTTAATGTATTTATACATATTATTATTTATAAATAATAGTGAATATCCTACCCTTATTGAGTGATTAGATATACACAGTAGGCACAATATGTGTTTGGGGGTGGGAGGGAGGGAATATTTACAAAGAGATATTTACAACTGTACACATTTACAACAAAGAACATATGAAGAGTACGGGGAAAGAACCAGGTTTGGCACTTTTTTCTCGAATGTGAGATATCGCCACTACAGCGTATAGTATATTAAACATATTTAACGATTCAACATCGTTAGGGGCTTCAAAAAGACGGCTTGTCACTACGAAAACGGAAGCTGAAAATATGACGTGCGGGGAGTTGATAGATACGACTTTCAAACATTAAATTTCAGTTTTCTCAATTCATATACAACAAACAAATGTGCTAAGGGAGAACAAATGCCATTTTTCAAGTGATGATACTTCCTATCATGACTCCCTGGGATGATACTCTCTATGCCCTGAGTTTTATTTATGACTAATCACTGTCACTGCCTGATCTGATAAGGTCTCTAGCCATTTGCGCTTAAGGCATCGTTCGGGAAGTGTGACAGAAGAAAGGACACGGACTGAAGGATTAATGTGGGTACTAAAGGAGGAAAATAATTTTTTGTACCTGGATTTAGCTAATTCGTTGACAAAGGGAGTATTGAAATCAGTGTGAAGGTTATGTTGGCTATTGTACGAAGGATTTAAGATTGCAAGGATTGAATGCGCTGAAGTTTGGAAGCTTTGGCAGAACCCCATAGTTCAAGTCCATAAGTTCACATTTGAGTATTGCGTTATATATTATTCGCTTCATTCTCAGAGTTAATTTTGATCTTTTGTTCAGTTGTCTTAGTAACAGTTTGTATCGTCTGTTCATTTCTTGTCTTTTCAGTTTAGTGTAAGGATTCTACGTCATTCGTTTGTTGGGAGTGGGGGGGGGGGGGGGGGGGGGGGGGGGGTAAGGCGACATTTAATTTTAATAGGTTATCTTCTTCGCCTTTTAGCAGATGCTTTGGTCACAGTTAACTCCTGTTATTATTATTATTGTACAGTTTTCTCCAAGGATTGGTTAGAAGACAAGATGTGGTCCCGTATTTATTCTAATTTGTTTCAGGATGGACGACCTTGATGATCGTCACTGGGTTTTAGTTTGAAAAATTACATAAATCGAAATAAAAATACAGACTCTAGACAAGAGAGGGCCTGGTAACGGTAACATAACCAAGATGGCGACTACTGGAGCGGGTGAAGGTAAACTCGTTCGAGGTCCATTCCTCTCCCTGCTTCTGGAGACTTTAATGTTTTCTCCCTCCTCACCTATCCCTACTGTTGAAGTCCCTAGTTTTTGAGGTAGAAAATTAAAACAAAATAACTAAGAAAAACACGGCCATACATCTAATACAAAAATTTCGCCGATGATTCCCTAAATTGTGTGTCTATAATACATTCATTACATTGGCAGTCGATCCTTCTTTCCTGATCACCCTCTTCCCTTCGACCGACTTCGCGGAAAATAATAGGACCATCTTTATGAAGTTTTGAATTTAAATATAAAATTTTCAATCTACACATTTATTACATCGGCAGTTATTATAGTTCTTGTGTTAAGCTAAGACCCAGAAGAGTCGGATTCCATTACAGAAGCCTACTCTTCCATAAAGTTTTACAAAAGTATTTTTCGTCGATTGGCAATTAATTTTTTGAAATTGTTTTATAAAAATTGTTGAATCTAATGCGAATGTACCTCTTAATTATTTTTTGATATTCTACAATAAGTGTTTGTGATCCTTAATTACTACGATAATATTCTTGCCAAGTGTTATACTTAATGCGATTATTTTCGACAGAAAATGTTATTTCCATACAATAAAAGTTCGATTTGAAAGAACAAAAACTTATTAGATTGATATTTGTATTCCCCTTTCATCCTCCATAACATAGAATAATTTAAATTAGGTAGATGTACATGAAGAATAATAATAAAATAATCATATTAAAATATAATATTGAAATCGGAAAGTATTTTGCGTAAAAAGCGGCAACATGCTGAATTATCGATACTATCGATAGCTTTCCAACAATATAGTGGCCAACTATCGACTATTGCCCATCCTCACCCTCTTGTATACACCTCAGTATTGCTATGACTTCTGATTGAAAAACTGTAACGTACTTCCCATCTTGTTTCTTCTGAAAGTCTAGAGGAATAAGTTCCAGTTCCTGAGTGATTATCCTGTCTCTCAAAATCGCTTAATGATCCGTGACTTGCAACCATGAGTACACAGAAAATATTCATTCATAATTAGGATTTTGTCCTCATTTTGAATTATATTCATCCTGGCGCCAACAACCGAGTTGTCGACAGTCAAATGATTTGATTACGACGACCTCTCGTCCGGTCTGGACAACAAAACAAGAACAACTCTTCTTGACCAACTCCGGATGACATTGAAAAAAATTCTATCAGTAAGAAAACATCTCATGGGACTTATTCTAGATTCTTTCTTCAGAAGAAGTGATGGAGAAGTCGTTGTACATCCTGACCTCCGATAGAGAATCTTTGGTAATGTATCCTCAACCCATATGTTGAGGAAACAGAGCTTTGAAAGAACCAAGCGCTTCCCGTGTTACTGCTTTCAGGAAAAAGTCAAATGGGCACGACGGTGCCTGTAGCTATAGAGATATCGTGAAAATCTTGAGCACGTCGTCCTTCGAATGGAACGTTAAGCGTTGGTCCCGAGCTGGTACCATGTTAGGTACTCGTTAAAGACCTCTCTATCCTAGGTGAATAAAAATTTAGGACTCTCATGTCCACTAGAGTGGCGAAAGAGCCGAAATTAAACTATTGAGCGTAGGACAGTTGACGTTGCTATACGTTGTAGGTTGCGGTTCTTCCTACTGTGTCTCTTTGATTTTAAATCCATTTTATAACGATTTATCACTACGTCCGTTAGCTTCGACCATCAGCTACGGAATGCGGGGCTGAGGTCATCCCTGTCATTATTTATTCATTAATAATCAACCTTGAATCGTGTGCGGCGAAATGAAAATCGCGCGAAACTTTATAAAGCTTCTGTATTGAAGGGTCAATTTGTGGAGGGTGGAAACTTTTGCGACTCATGCCCGGGCTCTAACGTCCTTCTGAAATTCCGTTGAAAACCCCATCGAATTTGTGACCGATTACATAACTTCTCTTATACTTCGTATAGCTGAGGATGTCAAACTAAATGAATAACTAAATAAAATAACGGTATCTTTAAAAAAAAAAATAATAATCTCCATTAATTCTTAATGTGATGTAGAAAATAGAACGTTTTGACCTATAATGGAACAGTTAATCAACATTTCCTTTCCGATTCCTCAGGAGTCTAGTGGTTAGGTAAGTCCATTGAAAACAGTTACCGCAGTCACGGAAGTTATATCTAATAACAGGTCGATGGGAAGTTACCAATCACGTACCTTCAGGATTTAACTCTCTCACTAAACGTACCTGAGGAAGCGCCAGTAGCTCAGTGGTATGCGTACTTGCTTAATGAGCTTAAGATCGCGGGTTTGAAACTTGGCCAAGCCCCTCAAGTTTTTTTTATCATTGAGGTGGAAAAAGCTTGAGTACGCCGTCCTTTGGATGGGACGTTAAGCAATGGTCACGTGTCTGTACGATGTTACATTAAAGACCGTAGGTGAATAAATATTTAGGGTAGGCAAAATGACCACCAGAGACAAAAGAGGACTATGGTAGTAGGCGTTCTGTCTTCATTGTTAAAATCCGGGTATGTGTCGATGGGTACTAAACGTATCTTCCTGAACCCTTAATTTTGTTTTTAATGAAATTCCTTCAAAATAACCGACAAAAAACTAGATACATGAATAATGCATCCCCGATTCCAAAAATAAAAACAAAAATCCTGTGCGTCTGTGAGCACGATAACACCCGATAAAATGAATGTATCGACACGAAATTTTATATGTGTTTCCAGTACCTCATAAGGACGACATCTACTAATTTTCAGCTTAATCAGCCAAAGCGACCCCCTTTCCTCCCCTGGCCCTCCTGGGTCAAAGGAGAGACAACTACCGATTTAATATGTAAATTGAAAGCCCTATAAGGACAACACCTATTAATTTTCCGTGGAATCAGCGGAAGGAGTGAGAGGCGGGTTCAACACAAAAAAAAACGATTACTGCCCATGTAATGAATTTATGTACATAAAATTGAGTAGGATGTTCAGAAGTCTCAATGTAAAAAAACTATTTTATCCCAAACGAATAGCAAAAACTTAATTCATTAATTTGTACTGGGGAAGTACATTGACGGTGATTCACCGATTAATTTTTTTTCTGACTTTTTTTTAATTTTTTTAACTTTTTTTTACACCTGTAGAACAAAGAGGTCTATATTTTTTTTTGATCATGTAAATAGGACGAATATAGTTTTTTTTCTCTCTCTCTTTGTTGTGTGTATGTGTGAGAGTTTATGCCCCCCTTCACAACTGAAGAAAACTAACGTTGACCTATATATCAAATCAAAGTGAAAGGAAACCCAAAATGGCCACGATGTTGTCGACTCCCTAAGTCTCTCTCTGGTCTACAAAACTCATCTTGAACCAAGAGATACTATATCAGTCCAACAGAATCAAAACTCACAATATCCAAAAATCAAAATTTTGGGAATTTTCCAAAAACCGCTTTCGACTACAATTTGCTTCGCGGGTTCTTGCAAATGGGTTTTTTGAATCCTGTTAGCACTTTATAATGAAATACATACAAAAAAAAAACGGATTTTCATTTAATGTAATAAAAATAAAAGCAGTAAAATTTTGGATAATGTTAGTTTTGTTAACAACTTTTTCTTCAACAAAATAATTTTTAAATAATGAAAAATTATTTAAATTGACATATAATTATAATTTTACATAAAGCATAGGTAAAAATATTAGCATGGTGTAGTTGTACAAAAAAATACAGCACAAAATGAACCTCTTTGAGCAGGTCATGCTTGCAAATACTGCTTTCTGATTGGTTAAAAGACGTATAGTGTCAGAACTAACATTATCCACTAGGATGTAATGAAGGTGATTGAGAAAATCCGATGAAAACTCAACATCGATTACATAACCTCCCCTATACTTCGTATAGCTGTATAAGTAAAAATAAATACAAAGATATAAATTTCGAAATTGTTTAGTCTCTGTCTACAGAGTTATTTACGAGTATTCTTCCTTCTTGGCAGTAGTTTGATTTCAACATCCTTCTTGGGCCTGCGAACGAAATGTCTCTTATTTAAGTGTCTAGATACAAGAGAAGAAACATCTCTCTTCTCCGACGCAACACCAAATTCTTTCACACAATATTATACAATAGGTTAGGTTACTTAAAGAAGAAATTATTGTACAGCGAAATGAAGAGACAAATAAATCGTTGGTGAATCAGAATGTACTACCCCAGTGTGAATTAATAAACTATGCTCTCTCTAATATGAAGATGGCTGATGTAGTGAGAAGTGATTATTTCACAGGTTGTCAAATAAGATGTAGTCTCACCTCTCACAGATTTTTTAACCCTCTAATGCAACCTTTGACATGTTGCGGGCCAAACTTTAGTGTGCAAATACGTCCGCGAGCCGCGTAGATGGTTCAAAATAAAATAACGTCGGACTTTAAAGTAGTGTTCATAATTTTTAGCGATAGATATCAGACATGAAATAATAAGACAATGTTATTATAATACAATTTATTAAAATAACAAAATGAAACGAAAAAAAATAGGTACAATATTATAATTAAATCGTGAAATTTGTAATTATTACAAACTACGAAAGTTAAGTAGCGACACCGAAATCAATGAGACGCTTGAGCTTGAATTTGGGAAACTAATCCATTGATGTTTGGATTAATTCCACTGATACAAAGACGTAAAGAATTTTCCAAATTATCTTCAGTGAGCCTTGTACGATGTTTTGATTTATTAACTTTCATCATTGAAAAGAACTGTTCGCATTTATAAGTACTGCCAAACGCACGAGCAAGCGACAAACCCCATCCTACTCGATCTTCCTAATTTGGAGTGAGTGTAAGTAGTGTAATATATATATTTTTTTTAAATTGGGTTTTTCAAAATGTCTCGCGGGCCGGACCAAATCTTACAGCGGGCCGGTTGTTGCTCACATATGCTCTAATGGTAAGGTGATCTAGGCGAGAACAAACGGTAAGGTGGGGTCTATTGGACCCCAATCGGAATTTTCGCTCATTTTCAGTTTAAATTAAATCATTTTAAATATTTTAAGGTTAAAAAAACAACAAGAAATAACTCCAAAATTATTTAATAAACAATAGATAATAATTATTAAGTCTTAGTATAAGAAAAGAAATGTAAGTAAACCTATTAGATGAAAACTGACATTATTGCAGAGATATTGTGAAATAATTCAAATGAACTTGAAAGAAATAAAACTTGTTTATTTATGATATTGTCTAATTTCACCAACTATATTTACATGGGAGTACTTTCGGTATTTCTACCAGCCTCAGCCAAAAGCATAAGAGATAAGACTAAGTTAATATTACAGAATGTCAGCCTCTCGAGGAACCCCTTACCCTCCCCCCTGGTGTTCCCCATGACGTCAGACATTCCTAACTAAGCTAAATTGTCAAGCAGTGAGATATTTTATGACAAGGCGGTCCCCATATTTCAAATGTGTGACCCCTTCTAAGATCTAGGTATAAAGCATTAACAATGAACGGGCGAATAATATAACATTAACAAATCAAAAATAATTGGTTTCAATTACATCCTAATTTAAATTATTATACTGTAAATTTTATATATATATATATAAATATATTTATATATATATAAATATATTTATATATATATAATTTATCTGAATCTTGCCAATGTATATATATATATCTATTGGTAAATTCTATGTATATTTGAACGTACCTGTGCACATCGACTGGAGGGTCATATTATTGGTGACAGTAAAGGGGAATATTTTAGATTGGTTTGATCGTTCATACAATTTCCATATGCTTTTGGCTGAGGATGGTAGAAATACCGAAAGTACTCCCATGTAAATATAGTTGGTGAAATTAGACAATATCATAAATAAACAAGGTTTATTTCTTTCAAGTTTAAACCTACTAGAGCTGGGATCTGCATCACATCTGTCGGATCTATAAACCACTGTTGTCAGGTGTCATTTTGTACACATCTTTCAATTTCCTCATTTCTATGTTGAACTATTTTCTCCATTAATTCATCATTTATAAATAGCCAAACAAGTTTCTCTTCCTTTCGATGTCGTCGGCACAATCAGTGTTAGGTGGGCTACATTCTTCGGGCTCTGCGAAAATATCATCAATCTTCTCATCTGGCAAAATTTCATTCTCATATTCGTAAGCAACTTCATCAAGTTGATTATCCAGCCAGCTCTTCGTTGGATTCTGCCAGCTGACGCAATAATTCATTCAGAATTTCTTCAGCCGTCCAAAATAAATCCTCAGACGCCATGATAAAAGATCTGAAAATTATTTATACAAATTAATTATGAAACGCCAACGGGAAGGTGGGGTCGCTTTCAGCATTACATTCGTCAAAATAGCAATAAAATCACCAAAAACATTCTAAAAATAATTAACTTAAAAGGTAAGGTGGGGTCCCAAGGGACCCCAAATAAAAGTTGACTTATAACAATCACTATAAATAAGTGCAGTTCACTTGAGATCCACTAGAGGAAGACTCAGTGAGATGTTACCTGACGTCACATAACTTAAGAAAGTCCAAGTGGTGAGGAGCAACCGAGAAAATACAGCCCTTGGGGTCCTTTAGACCCCGACCTTACCGTTTGAGGGTTAATTGTATTAGCTAGCCGGCTTTCGAGGTTGCCCTTATCATGAAGCAGTCTGATAAATAAAATTTTTTCACCTAACTAAGATATTTTAGTAAATAAAATAAAAATGTTTTTATAATAAAATCAAACAATAAATAAAACCATCTAAAAACATTAACAATTTAAAATTTCATGGATGGGAACAGATAAGTTATTCCTGTCCCACATCTGAGTCACAACTAAAGAAAGAAAAAAAAATATATTTACTAAAATATTTTAATTAGGTAAAAAAATTGTTATTTATCAGACTGCCTGGTGAGGGCAACCTCAAAAGCCGGCTAGCTAATACAAATAAAAAATCTGTGAGAGGTCAGACTACATCTTATTTGACAACCTGTGAAATAAGCTCTCTATCTCTACAACCAACTTAGTTCAATTGTTCAATAGGTGTTTTACTCAGGAATTAATCATACTAAATTTCGTGATGATACCGAGTACATAGACATTCATAGTTATTAGGGTTTTTCAGTTGGACATCCTCCTCTGTCCTTCGACGAAATGGGAGTTTAAAATGGACTTAACTCCGGAACGCTAATACAATAAAACCCTCCTGCAACGGATAGTCACGGGACCAAGAAAATTGTCCTTTGCAGAGTGGTGTCCGTTGAGGAAGTTTAAAAAAAAAAAAAAATCATTATATGTATGTAGGTACCTCTACATATAAAAACCGTTTAATTTGCTTTTATGTTTAATAATACATTTATAGGTAACGAAGAATAGATAATTAGATAAAACACACATAATAATAGTTATTATGGATTTTAAGTTAATAAACCAAACAGTAGATACGTACACAAACAGCGAATTCTACGAACAATAAAAAGCATTCAAAACTACATTTTTCAAAAATAATTATTTTGTAAGTGTCCGCTTAGGAGAGGTAAATTTATCTTTTGATGACGAAAAATTGGTTATCCGCTTCCGTTAGAGGGGTGAAAAAATACATTGTTTTCTATTTATCGGGTCGGGACATCCCGAAATTGTTCGTAAGAAGAGGTGTGTCCGTAAATAGGGGTTTTAATGTAACTGCGAATGACATGGGTGGTAGCAACACGAAATCTTATACATAGAATTGTCAATGATTTTTCTTTGTATGTTTCCTTATGTGTCGAATTTTATCAATATTGTTCTAATTGGGCCTCCTCTATTCATAGAGGAAGTTAACATTTCTTGCAGGAACGTGTCTAGTCAACCTGCCATTGTTTCCTGTTGGCTTGGTTCCAGAAGATCGGTCATTCACCAGTCCGTTCACCCAACCACCACATTGGTTATGGACCTTCTGTCATTTCTGACCGCATTGGTTGGATAAATCCATCCTTTTCTGACCACATCCTTGTTCATTGGTCATCCTAATTTACCAATATCATTAATGTATAGAATCGTTACCTAGATCTTCAAGACGTTGAATTCCATGAACGTAATAGGAGAGACCGGGGCTGGTGTGTTGCAGGAGCAGATAGGTCCAGATAACTGATCAGGACTTCCACATAGATTTTATAGTTTTCCCTCCACGGTGAACAAAATTTCCCTCGTTTTCCCACTCAAGTTCATTGAGATTTCCCACTATTTTTACCATTTTTTTCAAATTGAAGATTTTCATCAAAAAATCCCTTTATTATAGTTTTATGTATGTATATGTATATATCGATACTCAAAAGACGTCGCTGCATTAAATTTGGGTTTTTGTTAATATTAAAAATTTAATTATAAAAAATATGGTAAGCCCATGGAAATATTCATATATTTACTTCAAATGTTCGTACAAATACGGACATGTTCGTACATTTGGCTCGTACGTAATAGGGGAGACCGGGACTGGTGTGTTGCAGGAGCAGATAGGTCCAGATAACTGATCAGGGCTTCCATATAGATTTTATAGTTTTCCCTCCACGGTGAACAAAATTTCCCTCGTTTTCCCACTTAAGATCAGTGAGATTTCCCACTATTTTTCCCATTATTTCAAATTGCAGATTTTTATCAAAACATTCCTGTATTTTGGTTTTATGTGTATGTATGTATCGATACTCAAAAGAGGTCGCTGCGTTAAATTTGGGTTTTTGTTAATATTAAAAATTTAATTATAAAAAATATGGTAAGTACATGGAAATGTTCATATACTACGCGTATAAACATGGTTTATACAAATAGAACGTATTCGTACGTTTGGCAACACTGTTCCTACCCAATCACTATTCCCGAGTCCCGAGTGACGTCAGACGTGATCACATGGGACGTCGGCCTCGATCGGTCTTCATAGTTTCGTTGCTTCAATTTGATTCCCAGATTCAACTTTTGATTATTGCCCATCCAGTGCATAGATGAAATAAATTGTTGCTTCTCCTGTAAAATTTGCGTAGTGGTGATTAGGTTAAAACTTAACAGATGATATTACATCGCATCCAAAATGCCTGAGTCTGAAGAGTGGAAAAATTCTCTTTTTTCCCCCACAGCATCTCCATTTTTCCCACAAAATAGGAAATTTCCCACAAAGTTTAAGCCCTGTAACTGATACAGGCCGGCTCCACGCATTGGCCCAACGCATGAGATGTCTCAGTATGCTCCAGTTTGGGCCAATGTAAAGATGTCAGAAGAACAAATTGTACTACATCCATCACTACTGTGTGTTTCAACAGTAATAGGTTACAGTGAATAGTGAATAGGGGCCCCTATTCTTGATTTAAAAAGTGGTCGGTGAATCACCAGCAATGTACTTCCCCAAAACAAATTAATCAATTAACTTTTCGCTCTCCTTCCAAAAACAGTCGACCATTGGCGCTAATATTCAATAGGGACTTATAGGGGCTTCTAAATCCTCATACTAAATTTTGTGGATTCATAGATATGTTGCGTCAATAATTCATTCTATCTGTAGCTGGAGCCGATATGCATCAGCATAAGGTCATAACTCAAGAGCAAAAACAAAAGAAAGTAGAACATACCGTGCTCAAATTTTAACTGAACTGGTACGCTCTCCAAAACAATCTTGTAGATGAATAATAACATTTGAATCAAAACTCAATTTAAGAAAAACTATTATGAAAGGAAAAATTATACTATCGGCACTAGTGGCTCGGAGATAGCGTGCTTGCCTACTGAGCTTGCTTAAGGTTTTTTATCTGGATAAAATGGGACCCCTTCGGATGGTCCCGAACCTGTACAATGTCAGGTACTCGTTAAAGGCCCCTAGGTGAATAAACCTATGTATTTCTTAAGCTTCTCTGGGATGTATTGTTGGTTGTTTCCGGAATTTTTTTCCAGAGGTGTCTTCTTGTTTTTTTGGACGATATTTCGGGACACTTATCCCTTCTTCTGGTCACTATAAACCTATGTAGGCAACCCCCCAGAGTACTTATTGTGACTCATGACCGGGCTTTAACTACGAGGTCATATCCGCCTACTATTGTCACTTTTTTGGACGTGAGCCCGACTCTACAATGGGAGTCGTTAATTTTGCCAACCTAGGTTTATTCACCTAGGGGGTCTTTAATGAGTATCATCGTACAGTCTCGGTACCATCGCTTAACGTCTCATCCGAAAGCCGAGTCAAACTACCAATTGACTAACTGTGTAGTTAGATTTGACTTTTGCAGTAAATAGTCTTCGATTTCTCATTCGACTTTTTATTGGGAAAATAATTTTTAAAGACACACTTTCCTTTTTGACTTATTGAAATGATTGACCTCGGAAGAATAACGAAATCACACGATTGAAAAGTCGAATGAATCTCTTCGGTGAAACCAGACGTTCATTCCCCTTTCTCTTCAGATTCTTCACGTTTTTTTCATCTGCTCACTCTTTACACACATTGAAAAAGAGTTAGGATCATAGAATCCTCGAGGAATGTTACCTTGGAAGAAAGCAGACTCACTGAATCGATTTTCTGTTGTGTGGAGTTTATACGACTCTACAAAAAAAAAAAACTCGGTCAATGTCATCCGTACAAAATGGAAACTGGGTGACCGAGATGCCAGGTACAACGTGTCTTTCAAAGAGAGCCGCAAGGAGGTTGGTGAGGTTGTCATGGGAACTTGGCGGGACAATAGCTAGTCTCCCGCCAAAAAAAAAAAAAAGCATCACCATGACAACTACATTTGATTCAAAATGTAAACCACTTTTCCGTTCCTTACCTATACAATACCAATCCTTTTCTGTAGCGTGCCATACAGTGTCAAACCATGTGATCTCGATAAATAGTTGAAGCGAATACAGTTTCTGATCCCTAGAATTTTCGACAGGTTGTCGATGATCAAAGAAATTCTAAATTTGTTTGAGTCCTAAATTTTTTCAACTCCTGTAATGATCGTTATTAGTGAAATTATGTTTATAACAGTACCTACCTGGTTAAACATTTGAAAGAAATTAGCATACTAAATTAACATCTGTATTATACTTTAAAGTTCGTAGAGAGCGTCGGTAGCTCAGTGGTATGCGTGCTTGCCTTCTGAGCTCAAGATCGTGGGTTCGAAACCCGGCCGCAGCCCCTTAGTTTATTTTCTCTGGGAGGTAAAATAAACTTAAGCACGCCGTCCTTCGGATGGGACGTTAAGCGATGGTCCCGAGCCTGTACTACGTCAGGTACTCGTTAAAGACCCCTGCCCTAGGTGAATAAAAATTTAGGGTAGGCAAAATTTAGGACTCCCACAGTAAAGTCGGGCTCATGTCCACCAGAGTGACAGGGCGATATGACCTCGTAGTTAAAAGCCCGGGCATGAGTCAAAATAACTAACTAACTTTAAAGTTGGTTCATCCCCAGCTGTACGAAGTATACGGGAAGTTATGTAATCGATCAGAAATTCGATGTTGAGTTTTCACCGGAATTTCCTGTTTTTCGATTCCCTGATTCCAAAAATTTTAAAAAAAGTCACTGTCTGTAAATAGGATGATTGTAGAAGATGCAGAACCACGCAAGGACGGCTCCTATTATTGATTTTCAGCCAAATCAACCTTTAGATTAGGGGGGAAGTTAACACAACTACTCTAATAACTGCCGTTGTAATGAATATATTGACACAACATTTAGTATGATTCTGAATTTCAGCACAAATGGTCGATTGATTATGGAGGTAGAGCGATTAGTGGATTAATTTGCGCTGGGGAAGTATACTGTCGGTGATTCGTCTCGTATTAATACTCGTATTATCCATAGGTTGGTACACAACTTGTGGGATCTATGTCCCAAGAGTATTACGGAGGCGAGCCACTGACTGGAACATGGTCCTAGAAGACTTGTTTCATGGAGACTAACCTCGTATTGGCACTTTCTTTAGACGTTTAGTCAACCGATTTATGCGTTTTTTGAAAGGTCACCAAGAAATTATCTGTCTTATTTAAATGTTTGTTGTTATGTTACCTTCTCAATGATTCTTCAAGAAGTTAGTTAGTTATTATGACTCTTGCCCGGGCTTTAACTCCGAGGTCATATCGCCTACTACCAAAGAGCTCTTTCGTCACTCTGGTGGTCATGAGCCCGACTCTACTGTGGGAGTCCTAAATTTTGCCTACCCTAAATTTTTTATTCACCTAGGGTAGGGGTCTTTAACGAGTACCTGACATCGTACAGGCTCGGGACCATCGCTTAACGTCCCATCCGAAGGACGGCGTGCTTAAGTTTATTTTACCTCCCAGATAAAATAAACTAAGGGCCTCGGTCGGGTTACGAACCCACGACCTTGAGCTCAGAAGTCAAGCACGCATACCACTGAGCTACCGGCGCCCCTAATTCTTCAAGGTTAGGTTAGGTTTTATGACTCATGCCCGGGCTTTAACTACGAGGTCATATCGCCTACTACCAGAGCGAAAGAATGAGAATATAAAAAATTAGGTTAAAAAAAAAATATATAAATATATATATAATGGACTTTGGTCGCATTGTCTCACCATAGTTTGCGGGTTCAAATCCCGTCCGGGAGTGTTTTATTTCGTAGATAGAACTCCCTCCTGGGTCCATGGGTGTCGTAAATAAGTAGATCACACAGTCACTTGGCTAATATGCACCGTACATAATGCCAAAAAATGTCTCCTCTATGCGGCGGGCGGGTGGTGTGGCTCCACAGGAGACTGGAACACCCGAAAAAAAAAAAAAGCAAGGTTCAGAATGTTTTTACTGGGTAGTAAAAATATTCTGAACCTAGCTTTTTTTTCTTGCTGCTATAGGAAGATAAGGGAAGTTATGGTCAAAAATTCGATGCGGAGTGTTCAATGGAATTTCATGTTGATTCAAAAATTAAGAAAAAAAATGAGTTTTAGCCTAAACGGACGATTGGCTTTGGGGCTGTTCACAAACTACGTCACACGCCTAGTGGGGGGGGGGGGGGGGGGAGGGGGTTTATAACTTATGTGATGATTGTGATGGTGGGGAGGGGGGGACTAAACAAAAAAATGTCACGTTTATTATTACACTTTAAAATATTTTTATACAATTTAGTACTTCTCTTTAAAAAAAATTGCAGTTTAAATGGGGGGGGGGGGGGGGGGGCATGAAAAAATGACGTCACGTTTAGGGATAGTTCAATTAAATGTGACCAATTGTGACAAGGGGGAGGGAGGGGGTTAAAAACACCTCGAAATTGCGTGACGTAGTTTGTGAACGGCCCCTTTGGAGGGAGAGCGATAAAGTAATTGATTAATTTTTGCTGGGGAAGTACATATCCGGTGATTCACTGATGATTTTTTTTATTTTCATTTTTGGAATCGAACAAGAATTTTTGATATATTACATAACGTCCCCTATACTTCGTATAGAGAAAAAAAACTGCAGGGCGTGACACCTTCCGGTAATAATGTAGTCTTAATATAATAAAGAATTATTACAATTTATTTATTTATTTAATGTAATGTTTGTCTTTGATGGGTTTCAGAGTGGCCAGAGAGGACTGGAAGACTGGTCTGTCTGGAGTCTGGAAATGAGGTTGGTAACCTTTGTCAGATAAAGGTTAGGTTGGCACATAGTTGAGTAATTTGCGAACCAGCTGGTCGGAGGTCAGAGGCTCCGGTCATTTACAAGGTTATCCTACTAAGTTTCCGAACGATGGATCACATGAAACAGGTGACCAACAGAGTTTTCAACTTTTGTGGCATCCAAAACTGGAGATTTGTTTTCAATTTAAATTAAAAAAAAAAAAATACAATGTACAGTAGACTCTCAATTATCCGGCGTTCTGTTAACCGGCGCCCTCCCTTATCCGGCGCTCGCAAAATAATATCAAATTTGTTAAACTAAAACTAACATAGTTTCATCCACTCTGTGCGACTGGTGTCTACTACAATTCCCTATCACCTACTGGTGTCTACTATTCCCTATCACCGACACAAAGTACAGAATACAACTTTTTGCTTAAAGAAGAAATTTGCTTTGCCGCAAGAACATTTTTTCTTGCCACAAGGAAATTATTCTTGCCGCAAGAATATATTTTTCTCCTAAATAGATTCGAGGAATTTCTTATGTCATTCGGTGCTTCATAATTCGCGAATGATCATTTCATCCATATCAGACGATAATACCCCTTTTTTGTTGTACTTCTATTCTGATTTCATCCTGCAATCTCTGTGACTAATCTATAATCACTGCTACTGATAACCTTGTCATCCATAATGGGACATGATTTCTATAATACACATCTCTTGTGATTTCTATAATATACCTGTGACTTTTACAATTCAAGGTAAAATATAGTTGAAAAAAATCTCTCGAAACTCGCTTTGCTCTTCAAAGTTTGGAAATTCCCAAGAATTTCCTTACTACTAGATTACTTTTTTAAGAAATCAGCTTGTGCGTTCAGAAGACAGAACTATTTTGTCGTTAGTTATTTTGACTCTTGCCTGGGCTTCAACTACAAGGATATATATATAAAGATTGCCTACTACCAGACTCATCTGGATACCTAAATTTTGCCTACTTTAAATTTGTATTCACCTAGGGGAGGGGTCTTTAACGAGTTGCATCGCACAGGCTCAGGACCATCGCTTAACGTCCCATCCGAAGTTCGACATGCTTAAGTTTATTTTTCTGGGAGGTTGTTTATTTACCTCCCAGATAAAATAAATTAAGGGCCTCAGCCGGGTTTCGAACCCGCAGTCTTGAACTCAGTAAGCAAAATCGCACATCACTGAGCTACCGGCGATGCAATAAAAAGTACATATAATATATAAATACTTTTTTCAAAAATATATTTTATATATTTATGACCTTGTTTTTAGTCTGTCTCTAAATGCGACACTTTATATGTCAGAATTAATTTTTTTAATCTATATTTTTCATATTTCCACAAAACTCCGATCGCCTGCGGAAAGAAAAACATTATTTTCTATTTTTCAGTGTACTATAATTGTAATATAAGGTATATTTTTCAAAAACTTATTTTTATAGGTTAGGTTTTATGACTCATGCCCGGGCTTTAACTACGAGGTCATATCGTCATTCTGGTGGACATGAGCCCGACTCTACTGTGGGAGTCCTAAATTTTGCCTACCCTAAATTTTTATTCACCTAAGGCAGGGGTCTTTAACTAGTACCTGACATTGTACAGGCTCGGGACCATCGCTTAACGTCCCATCCGAAGGACGGCGTGCTCAAGTTTATTTTACCTCCCAGATAAAATAAACTAAGGGTCTCCGTCTGGTTTCGAACTCACGTTCTTGAGCTCAGAAATCAAGCACGCATGCATACCACTGAGGTACCTGCGCCCTCCTTGTTTTTATATTATAACCAATTAATTGTTTGTTTCACTAGTTCGAGCTCAAATACAAAACTACTTTACATCACATATTCTTCGTAATTTTCATTTATTAGTGTGTTATTATTTTTAAGAAAATAAAAAATAAAAACTTACCTACTAAACTTTAAAAAAAATATTTTGGACTATAATAGATGTTAATGAAAGCAATAACAACCGAAAAAAATTCGAAGTCACGTTTTTTCATGAGGGAGTCTTTTTTTTTTAACTTTCTCTTTGCAATTCTTTACAATTTTATTATTGAGACATGCCGAGCGGCTGTGAGAATTAAAGGGGATGATCTTATGTACATAGGGGAGAGAATGTAAATACTGTGAAATGTTGAAAACATCTCATAAAATAGAGGAAGTTTGCCAATTGAGTGGGCAGAAAAATCCGTTTTTTTATACAAGGGACCTAAAGAATATTGTCTGTAGTTTACCCAGGTGGGACACGGAGAAACAACGGTATTAGCAATTGTGAGAACGTAGATTAATACTGTTGGCTTATTTCGGGGCCATAGATATTTGTAAACAACCCCCCAGTTACGTAGCCTGTGATGCCAAAATAAAAATGGTTACACCCCCCGCCCAAAGGTAAACATTTTTTTAAATTCCGTCCAGGCTAGTCCTAGAGGAGATCTGCCATGCCCGCATAAGGCGTCGGAGTGTGGATCTGTGGGCAGATTGTTTGTGGATAATTGTTGAATAAGTGGATTGGTGTGATGATTCAGTTTGTTGTGAATATTGTGATAGCGTGATAACAGAGGGAATAAATGGGATGTTAAGGTCATTATGCAATGTGAGATTGAAAATGTAAAATGGCGCATCGGCAAGGTAATATAATAAAGATAACGTAAGTCCAGATGGGTTTTTGTATCAGAAGTTTGCTCTCTGATGATTGATTTCAATCGGCCAAATCGTCTTTTGAGGTCTGTGTGTTTCAGTCTGATGTGGATTGTCCGGAAAGTACTTCGAAAGATTTATGGACCTGTTTCTGAGAACGGCAGATGGCGTATCCGGAAGAACAGAGAATTGAGAGAGCTCTTCAAGGATTCCGACCTGGTGTCCGTGATCAAGCAGGGGAGATTACGTTGTTTGGGCCACGTAGAGAGAATGGAAGGAGAAAGACTCCCTAAACAGACCCTCTACGGCCAGGCGGTGCCAGGAGAAGAGGAAGGCCGAGACTCCGTTGGCTGGACGACGACGAGGCTGACCTCCGAGTGTTGGGCATCAGAGGATGGAGGGAGAAGGTTTTGGATCGATACGAATAGAGGAGGATTGTGACGGAGGCCCGGATTCTTTCAGGATCGTAGCGCCGCAGGAAGAAGAAGAAATGTTTTAGTCTGATGTGGATTCTCCAAGTTGAACGTCTGTCTAAAAGAGATCCTAGATATCAGCCAGTGACGGATGCAGAAATGGGCTGATTGTTAATGTAAATTAATGGGCAGTTGTACAATATACACTTACAAATAAATAAATACATCAGACGTAATAGAGCTCTGGTAGTAGGCGATATGACCTCGTATAATGCTCGGACATGAGACAATATCTAACTTCACTCAATTTTAAAGTTTCCAACGAATCAGATGATCGTAGGAATTTACTAATAATTATTCTAGTCTAGGACTAGTTTATCTCTTGTTAGATTTGGTTTTTAAATTGGTTTTATTAGAAAGGCTAACCTGATAAGCAGGCAATTAGTGGCGGCCTATTGGGGGAGGTGAAAGTGGTTCTGATGATCTAGTGTGAAAGTGATAGGAACCTGCCCGAAGAAAGGTTTATAACCTTTAAAAAATAAGGTAATTTAGATGGAAAGTCATCTCATAACTATAGTCCGTCGTTCATAAAGTGAAGTATTTCTGAATATATACCAGCCGTCTCTATACTATCCGTCAGCCACACTTTTTCTCAGCTTGTACTTGTCCCATTTTGAAAAAGAAAATATCATTCTTTTTGTCTCTGCCTCTATTTTTTAATAACACAAATATCATTTGAAATTTTTTTATAAATAAAAGAAATAAAATATGTGATCTGGTCATAACAGGACTCGTATACCAATCACATTTGTACAGATCCCCAGTCTCAAATTCATTTGTTACTGGCATTATAAATGAAAGTAATGTGCTTTGCGTCAGCGTTTTTCTTTGTTTCATTGTATAACGTAGTTCTGAGAGTCTTTTTATAAATAAATAAAAACAATATTGAAGAAGAGTTTATTATAACAGTGGCATTTACAGAGGTACAATTATACAATAAGGTTCCTTAACCATTACTCTTATACACTAAATACAAATAAAAAATAATAAGTTAAATTAAAAACAATTTTACTGCTTAAGAGTAAATTAAAAAAAAATCTTTAAAAAAAAGAAAAACAAATAACTGAAATGAATAGAAAATAAATTAATAAACATTCAAAAATAGAGATTATAATTTAAAATCGTGAACGGATATTTTTGTGTTTCCCTCCTTGAGTTTTCCCTATTTTCTTTACCAAAACGTTTTGATTTGTGTCATAGTTAAGTAAAAAGTTTTTACTGAGATTTATTATGTAGTCCAGTAGGAGCTCAACATTTAGGTCTTCATGGATTTGGAGGATGGAGGTGTCCCTCGAGTAGCTACCAACCAATCTAAGACACTTGTTTTGGGCCACTTGAAGAGTTGTCAAGTTGGTATTGCTTGCAAGACTGGCCCACACTGAGCATGGATACGTTATCACTGGCCGCAACAGAAGCTTGTATATGAGGAGTCTATTGGTTAGACAAAACAGGAGGGGAAACTGGAAAGTGACGGCGATCTCGATCCGAGTACCGGTACAGCGGAACAGGAGCAGAGATCGTTGAGAAAATCCTCCCTCCCAATGTCTGTGTCCACTGCTTCTGCTCCAAACTGTACCGGTAATTTCAAACCAATGGAGCAGGTAGCAACTGCCCCGGCCCGAGATAAGGTGACACGTCACTGCTCCAGCTGTACCGTCCCACCCCTACCTTGGGCACTATATCGGGCACACAGTCGTATTAGTTCTATCTCAAAATTGAGAGCACATCACTTGGAAATTTAATAAAAAAACATTTTTGATAAGAAGTAATTCTATAGGACTAACCGTTTTCACGTAAATCGAGTAAACGATTAAAAACATTACTCCACTACAAAATTTTAGAATTGTTTTCAACATGTATGTATTTCCTCCGAATTATCGCCTTTTGGTTTTCTCTACAACTTTTTTTATGTAAACATTTTTACATAAGTATAAGCCGTATCTTGCAAAATGTATTTAAGCCCCTGAAGTAAAGTGGTCTCAATTTTCGTCCAATTTTGGCCATATCTAATCAGATCTATATTAGCACATGTGCAGATCTGATTAGAGAAAGCCAAGGGGTAAGTTAAATAGCAACTTTTAGGCGGGAAGTAAATAAGTGTTTCGGACTTCTCAAATTGTAGAAAAGTGACACAGCATAGTCGGCGCCATTTTTCAAACGTATGTGAGGGACTGATGAAAACCCCTTGGGACAAGGATATACTAATTATTTTTGACCAGTTATAACTGGTCTAAATTCCCCAAGTTCACCAAAAGTGGAGACCTAATCTGACAAATTATATGTACATTCATCTCATTTTTATGTGATTATGGATAGGTGTGAGCTTGTTGAGCACAGCGATCTCGAGTGTGGGACATAGTGAGGGACTGAGAATCCACCATTTTGAAAGAAATTTATTGATACAAGAACAAGGGTTAGAATGATAATAAATGATTGATAATGTCCCCTAGGCCATTATTCATCTCATGGAAAAAGAAAAATTCCAAAAATACTATCCCAGTCACAAAAAGCTTGGGACAGCGATTTCCTTAGTTTCAGAGAATCACCCATATGTGACTTTTTCATTTCAAACTTCAAGTTCATGCGTTTGAGCGCTCACAACTTTCTAATCATACATCATCGCGAAAATAGTTAAAACGTATTCAGGGGATCTTGAAACCTAAAAATCCGTTGAAATTTCGAAATCGGATTTTTGCGCGAAAATGAAACATACTATACTATAGGTATGAGAAAGTATAAAAATAATTTTATTGTATTTATTCAATATTTTGATCGCATAAAAGTTTATACAAAGTGATATTTTGTTTGAGGAGTCTGGTGGTTTGTGATGTGTCTTGCCTCTATTCCGTTTTCAATGTTGAACCGTTCTTGTACAGCTGTGTATAGACTAGACTGTACTTGGTGGGGTGATGTCACTTTTGTACACAACGACTGTTATATTTCCTTACCACAAACAAATTATACAACTACATACTAAGAATTTTGGTTAAACTTCCCGTTCGACTATTTCCGTAGTCTTGGAATGGGATCCGGTTCGATGTAATGAGGAAGCTGTGAGCTGTACATACTCGTAGTGTCCAGTCTGTAGGCTCTTAGAATAGACGTGTTTCTTTTGAAATATTCTCATGGCAGAGGCAAATAGTTTCTGGTTTTTCACTGACAGTACATCTTTCAAATGATTCTAAGGATCTTTTAGAAGGTAAAGAAAGTTATGCAACACATATCTAGGAATGGTCGATAGTCGATAGTTGGCCACTATTGATAGTATGATACTATCGATGGAAAACTATCGATAATTCGATTACATAACTTTCCCTATACCATTATTATTTTCTTCTTCTTTTTCTTTTCTCAGTCTGTTTAGCCTCTTTTTTTCTAAATTTAATTTTATTTCAAACCTTGTCTGGGCATTCTTCCTTCTCTTTTATAGTCAATCATTATTGTATTATAGTCTGTCGATTTTTATTAATTCTTCTATTTATATAGATACATTTATTTTCGCTTATTTCTTCATAATAAAGCAGTTCATTAAATTTTTTTATTTATATTTATTATTGTCCAGTTTTTCTCCGCTGTAGTAATAATTTATTTATTTTTGTATTTATTTCTTTGTACGACATACTGATACTTAATATTTCATTGTTTCCTTTTCTTATTCATTTTAATTTATTTATTCTTAGAGGATCTCGGTCCCAGAATAACATTTATTTTCATTCACACTTTGTATAGCTAGGGAAGTTATGAAAAGCGGAAAATAGCAACGAATGCGCCAAATATCTGCTAAACTCAAGTCAGCGGAACTGGCGCACGTTCCGTAAACTGGGTTTACTACCTCGCAACAGAATCTTTGTCAGCGGTATTTCTACATTGAGTTTAGCCTCAAGTAATATATGTATAAGGGTGAACAACCTCATTAGATATACAGGACGATGTGCTCATTTCGGGAGATGATGTCTTAGCGTTTTGGGCAAACATGAAGATCCGAAATGTCCTCAATTTGACAAAAACCTGTACAAATGTCACAGACTGTCAACAAAAACCCGTTCAGCAATAATAAAGAGTCTTCTTTGGATTCTCAGGCGGTGAAAAGAACGGTTCTCGAAAAAAACTTTAAAAAATCATATCTCGGCAACGGATTGAGATAGAAAGGTGCGGTTGGCGGCATTCTACTCCATTTTCGGTCTAGTTACACCCAATTTTTTTTAAAAGTTACGAGGGAATCACCCTGTATATTATAAACATTTGATTTAACGTGTTGATATATTTAACAAATGAATTTTGGCGTAAAGTTAAAACAAATAGGATACCCCAAAAAATTGATTGTGCGTTCGTTAGTGGGGACACTCACAAGTAATTTAAGACGTCAAACTTAAATTTTCATCCATAAGTTTTTGAAATATGTAAAATCAAAAAAAAAGTCGACTTTTTGGAAAAAAACTGATTTTCAACGAAAAACATCAATTCATTTCTGAATTTTCACAAAATTTTCGGATTCTACGGAAAATTTCCAACAAAAAACTATATCCCTACATTTTTTTTCATGTGAAATGGTTCATTTGGGAACGAAAATATTTTATCCATAAGAAAAATCGTTAAAAACCATGAATTCAGTAATATCGCTGCACAGTTAGTCACAGCAATTTTTTAAAATTCTTATGACGATTTTTTGGTTCGTTTGTGTCCAAATTATCGAAAAATGAAGTCTTTTCTTATTTTCAAAGTCGTGATGTGGGCCGTCATGTCGAGTTTATATGGAATTACCCACATACTAAATTTTGTGTCGATAAATTCATTAAATGTGCAGTTATTGCGGTTTACGATTTGAGTCCCCCTCTGATCTGCTCTTCCTCTCTGCCGATTTGGCTCAAATCGATGTGGCGTCTTTTTGGAAGGTAACGCATAAAAAATTCGCGTCCAATAATTCATTCTGTTTTTTTTTTAATTGTGTGATAGATCTATTCTATCGGAAGTTATCATGTTCACAGACAGACTTTTTTTTTTTCAGTCGGAAACATGGAATTCCTTTGAAAAGAAATAGAATTTTCTGACAGATTACACAACTTCTTCTATACTTCGTACAGTTGGGGTCGAGAAGAAAGTGTGAAGAAGACATATAGAACAGTTGTAGGCGGGTCTGCCGAAGGTAAGTCGGTCATGGTTGAACATAGAAGGTCGTTTCTGTCTTCAGTGATGTGGGCTCTACAGAATGTGGGGAGAAAAAACCCACACAAAAACCTATCCCCATCCTTTTATTACAGTCATTGTGAAAGGGGTTTTTTTTTTTTGTAACGGTTAACCCTCCATAGGATCCTTGGAACTTATATTTTAAGTTGCCATAAAATATACTCTGAGATTATAATTACTGTGGATTGTTAAAAGTACTCCTTCTCTAACGTTTTTTTGTATTTACAATACATTTTATGAGACTTGGGGTTCATAGATTTAACGTTTTTATACATTTCGTTAAATGCAGTTAGTAAACGAGCTTCTCAACTTTAGGAAAAACCGTTAAACTAAAAGAAATTAAACAAAATGAGTTAGTAACTACAAGGTCATATCGCCTATTACCGGAGCGCTCTTTCGTCACTTTGGTGGACATGAGCCCGACTCAACTATGGTAGTCCTAAATTTTGACATCGTACAGGCTCGGGAATATCGCTTAACGTCCTATCCAAAGGACGGCGTGCTCAAGTTTATTTTACTTTCCAGATAAATTAAGGGCCCTGGCCGGGTTTCGAACCCGCGATCTTGAGCTCAGTAAGCAAGCACGCATGCCACTGAGCTACCTGTTGTATGAGAAAGTATTGTAATCGTACGAAAATCTGAGATCTAGTTTTCAACGGTTTTTCACGTCTTATGAATACGTTTTGACCATTTTCTTGATATTGTGTGTGTGTGTGTGTTATTTGATTTGAAATCGTGATATGTCGAAACTATTGTAGCATTTGACTTGAAATTTGCAATGAAGTCACATGTGCCAAATTCAGATCTAATTAGATCTGAAAAATTGAGATCAATTAAATTTTTTAGTGAGGACATATTGACATTGTATCTGTTTTCGAAATGACTTCTAAGGCGACAATGGGGAGCAACAGAGAGATATGGAAAAGAGTGAGTGGGATTATGAATGGGAGAGACCTTAGGAAGGGAGGTGCTCGGGCCTGGTTGGAACCACCTGTACACATGTACCTGCCTACATTCCACGGACATATGAGGTGTGTTCTGCTACAGTTGTCATGGCCTACCGTTATTTTTACGATAAGGGTGGGGCAACATTACGGAACAACTTCCAACCACTCATCACTATTTAATACTTATACTAGAACACATTCTGGTTTCGGTCGTGAGTCTGTCTGTCCGTCTGTGGGCAGCATCTAGCGCCACACAAAAGTTTGTATTCAAATGAAACTCAAATTTTGTGTTGTGATGTATAGAAAATACACACATTCAAATTATTAATATTATTAAATTAACTATATTTATTAGTATAAAATAAAATCCAAGAAGCAACTAAAGTGAATAATAATATGAATGCATTTTGTTTTAAAACAACCCATGAATAAAAAACAAAACAAGACCATCAGCTGTTTTTAATTAGTGTAGAGGAATCGAAGTCTGGGTTGAGGTGAGACTGTCCGAGCAGAGATGGGCATAATCGTAATCAATGATTACATGATTACAGAGAAAATAAAACTTAATCATCATTGCTATTTTATACTTGATACTATCGCACTGTGAATCTAGCTAAAATGAAACATGATTACATGATCATAATCGTAATCAGAAATCGTGATTACAATTGCAATCATGTAATCATAATCAAGTAATCATGTAATCCTGTAATCACAATTACTATAATCGGGGGATTTAGTGGGTATCAAATTTAAAAAAAATGGTAATAGCACTTTGGTTACGTAATAAACTTAAAAAAATTACTTATTAGTGTAAAAAATAAAACAATTTGAAATGAAAGGAAATCGAAGGCGATGGTTTGCGCTGTGTAATCATGTGTACATTGTGATTATGATTTCATGATTATGATTTCATGATTATGATTACATGATTACGATTGCATGACTACTCGATTACAATCATAATCATGGCCGTGATTACGATTACAATCGTGTAATCAAGTAATCACCTAATTTTATTGATTATAATCGTAATCATAATCTTAATCATTGATTATGATTATGCCCATCTCTGGGTCCGAGTTGAGATGGAGTGAGAGTTTAGGCTTAAGGTGTGGAGAACTAAGTTGTAGTGATTGTGATTAATTGGAGTTTTAATTGAAATAGATGCACAAAGAAGGTACTTTAATTTAATTACATGATTTATATGCCCTAAAGTAACTTTAATTTGAAGAATGGCCAGTATTTAGAAAGAAAAGAGATTGAAACATAAATGTAATCAATTAGCTTGTAAGATTTCCTTTTGTTTTTTATCACTTAGTTATTAATTTTATTATGTAGTTTAAATAAATAAACACAATTATTTGTTTTCGTAAATTCTATGGTATTCATTTTCCCTGTTGGTAAGTTAGATGATTTAAAAAACCTTTGGATTAGATTTAATATTTTTGAAAAATTTAGAAAAACAATATGGCATCGCTTTAGAAAACCAAATGAAAAGATTGTTAATTGAATTTTTTTCAATTTACTTGCACTTTCTTGAATTTTTACGTCTTGAACTTTTGATACTTTTTAAGGGCCCTTTTCGGAAATTACTGTAAAAATCAAATTCGCCATCAAACGTGCCCTCCCGTCACCATCAACAACGTACTAATTCCTTCCTTTAACCAGGTGCGTTCTACTTAGACAGCCGACTGACGTGGAACCCACACAGACGACTTAAACGACAAGAGTTGAATCGACGTTACGGACTACTACGTAGACTACTTGGACCAAAATCAAAACTTTCTACTGCCAACAAACTGACCATTTACAAGACTATAATACGCTCAATATGGACATACGGCCTCGAACTATGGGGTACAGCCAAACAATCCAATATAAACCGCATCCAAGCTTTCCAGTCCGAAGTCCTTCGTCGAATTGTAAATGCTCCATTCTACGTCACCAATAAATTACTCCATGAAGACCTAAACATCCCAACCGTCCAAGAACTCGTCCAATCCCAATTTTTAAATTTTCACAATAAACTTTCATTCCATCCTAACCCATTTTCACAAGTCCTATCCTCTCAATCCCATCCTGACAATCCTCCACGCCGTCTGAATAGGAGGTGGCCTCGAGATCTTCTAAGGGAAATCTAAACATTGTACTAGTTTCTAGGGAGTGTCAGCGCTGGCTGACCTCTCCCAACATGTGGCATAGACACTTATGCATAGAGTTAACATATTCGCTCATTATATAAAATGTATATAAATTGTAGGGATGGGTATCAACCAACAAAGCATCGATTAATGACATAGATTATTATTTTCTACTAATTAATCGATACACTTATTAATTGTTTGTTGAAATATCTATTACTCGATTAATCGAACGCACAAACAAAAGTTAATACAATCAGTCAATCACAACTCACAAATGACAAAACACATGATTAGAAATTAGAATTAGAAGTAGAACTATTAGAAGGTTACTTTTTACTTATCACCAGTTCATCACAGAGGCACTGTGTTGTACCGATAGTCGATACGATAGTTTCCTCCCACTTTTTTAGGCGAGTTGCACTTCGGATGAATTATAATTAATTCATTTTTCTTTTTTTTCTCTTGTTTTTCGGATGAGTTGTAATTTTATTAATCATTTAATAATCGTTAAATAATCATCGATTATCCGATTAATCGAACCCAGATAAAATCGACTAAAAAACTGACTATTTTACCAAAACATCGATTGTTTCGATTAATCGGTTAATCGATACCCATCCCTAATAAATTGCAAAAAAAAAAAATAGAAAAAAAAAATCAAAATTTAGTAAAAAGACCAGTTATAAAATTTCTACAGGAAATGTGGTAATTTATTGTTTATTTTATTATTATTTATTTTATTATTTTATCGGATTTGAAAAACTGATCGTCGTCTTTTTTTACTCCATTCATTGATTGTTCACATTTTATTTTAAAACAAAATGCGATTTCATATATTTATTCACTAATTAAGTTACTTCACTCCTAACAGCTGTTGTTTATACAAATAATAATTAGGGTACTCACAATCTTTCAAGTAGCATGCTACTCCAGTAACATGCTACTGGTAGAAACTCGACCAGTAGCACAAATAGCACGCAGTAACATGCTACTTGAAAGATTGTGAGTAGGTACCCCTAATAATTGATTTTATAATTTATTAATAATTTAAATGTGTGTAATTTGTTTTTACTTCTCACGATAGTTATTAGGGTTTTTGATTTTCACATTCCTATGACTGATTTGGCTAAAAAGGGATGGGTTTGGGTAGTTGAAGTATGTGAAATTCTTCTTCATTCGATGTGAAAGTAATGGAAGAGAGAAACTCTTGTGATCTATCGGATGTTACGAGTTAGTTATCATGACTCATGCCCGGGCTTTAACTACAAGGTCATATCGGCTACTATCAGAGTGCTCTTTCATCACTCTGGTGGACATGAGCCCTACTCCGTTTTTCGGAACGTTGTTGAGACTGATGAGACCAAGGTCTGCTTAGAAAGGGTCCTACATACTCTTGTTCAGGGTTACTATTTAGTAACTCAAATTTGAAATGGTTCCACATATAAAGTTTCATTGTGTCCGAACAAGGTTTCAAACATGAAATCAAGTGACGCCATGAAGGCTCACAACTGACCTCGTACTCTGGGGATGGCTTTGACTTACCTAGAAAGGTTAGTTCTCAACACAATACCTGATATAACAGGTTTTTTTATTACTTCCCCAGTTATACAAAGTATAGGGTAAGTTATGTAATTGTTCAGAAATTCGACGTTGAGTTTTCACAAGAATTTCATCTTTTTTCCAACCCCTGATTCGAAAAAGTTTAAAACAAAATGTCTGTCTGTGTGTCTTTGAACAAGATTACACCCGATAGAATGAATGTATCGACACGAAATTTTATATTCCTCCAGAACCTCATGAGGATGACACCTATTATTTTTTCACACAGTCGACTCCACTCAAAAACCCTAATAACTGCCGATATAATGAGATTACATTAAATACAATAAATGTATTGATATGAATTTTATATTTAAATTCTAAACCCCATAAAAAATTTCACCTATTAATTTTCCGCGAAATCGGTCCAAGGGAAGGGACTCTAATAACGATGTAATGAATGTATCGACTCAAAATTTGAAGTATGAGGTTTCAGAAGCCATGTTACTCAAATAATAATAATAATACATTTATTTCCGTTAAACCAATACATGGTAATAGGATACGTCATAAAAATGTATACATTAAGATAGCTTATAAATTAGATTTATAACTATTTGAGTCTGACACACGTATGATTAGTAATAACAAAACTATTTAAAAAAAAGTAAAATGAAATGAATAAAAACTGAATAAATAAATACTTAAAAATATATGAGTACAAAAAATAATAATATTAATACATAGATACATTTTTCAATTTAAGAAAAAATTAGAATAACTATTTTTTATTACTCTTCCGGAAGTGTCTTTATCACAACGATATTTCGGGACGTTCTTACGTCCCTTCATCAGATCCCACTGTGCGAGATATAGAAAAGAAAAAGAGAACAATGCAACTATAACAAATATATAAACAAAATTTAAAAAAAAAATACATATGAATAAATAAAAAAAATTAAAATGAATAAATAAAAAAATATATAAATGAATAAATTATAAATTATAAATAAATAAATAAATCCATAAAATTATAATAAGAAATAAACAAAAAAAAGGGAGAGCAAAAACATAATTGATTAATTGTTGGTGGGGAAGTACATAGCCGGTGATTGACGTGAGAGGTATGTAGATGAGACGTCACAAGCACCTGAAAGTAGGACCTATGACCGACTTTTCTTTACTACCCAGGACCTCACTTTGTGTCCCCAGGACCTACATCAGAGTTACAACACTCCAAGTTCCATTGTCTGCAGTTCAAGTCCTGGATTCCTTCCTTGTCTCCCCCCTTCACCTTTCTCCTGGAATAACAATATCTGATCAGGCTATCAATATTGTTTATTTTTTACTTTCATCTAGTCATAGTATAACGAACTTGTGCATATTTTCCGGATGTCCGGATATGCAGTGCCTAATATATTCCAGTTGTGCGTGCAAGCATGGAACTTGGAAGATCTCGACATCTTAAGTCTCTGTCTAATTTGCCGATTGAAAACAGCCATGCTCGTTGGGCACTGTACTCTTCACACTACCTATAGGAACAGTTGATGTAGAATGACAAACAAAATATGCAGGAATTAAAGTACATTTATTTATCACAAAAATTACTTTTATAAAGAGATCATTCATTTCTATTATTTTACCAACTAATAAAACAACAGATAAGGTCATTCACATACCATGCTAGCCACACGCTCGCAATCAAAATATCGAAAAGCAAAAAAAAATATGTTTTTCCTTTATTTTTCTTTACCACTGAGGCGCCCCCTGGAACTTGGCGCCTGGAGTTCGACGTGGGTACAGCCTGACCACTGAATGTCCCAGATATTATCAGGTCACGGAGACTTTAACTCCAAACTCTTTTTCTTTAGGAGAAAGAACCATCCAAACTGTTCATGTGGGGGCATTGAGACTGCAGAACACTTGGTCCTCGATTGCCCGCTGCATGGCCATCATATCTGGGACTGGATCTGCGGCAGCCGGTTTGTCGGCTGCTGGCGGCAGCAGAAAGAAGCGGTGTGACGGGCAGGGGCGACCATCGATCGCCACACGTTGGTCTTAGGCACTAGCCAGATCCCGAGCTCCTGTGTCTGCGACTGTGTGTTTGAGTACACGATAACTCCCGATAGAATGAATGTATCAACGCAGAATTTTGTATGTGAATCCAGAACTCTCCAACGACATCACATCGATTTTCAGCCAAATTGACAAAAGGAAATGGTATCGATACAAAATTTCATATTTGAATTTTAAACCCTATAAGGACGACACTTATCAATTTTCAGCGGAATCGACAGAAGTGACGGGGGGGTTCAGGGGAGGGTGCTCAATTCAATAACGCTAATAATTTATTAATTAATTTTGTAATGAATTAATTTACACAAAATTTTGTAAGAGGATTTGGAGTCGCTGTAAGTCAACTATTGAATCGCGCAAACGGTCGACTGGTTTGGGAGGGGGAGCGAAAAATTAATTGATTAATTCGTTCTGGGGAAGTTCATTGCCGGTGATTCTCCAATGTCTTTTTTTTTTTAATTCAAGTAGCAGTCTGCTACTGATGAAAGAAAATAACAGTTCAAAAGTAACATATTGAAAAGTAGCAGGAGGCTGTAGGAGCAGCAATTTTTCACTATAGAGTCATGAAGTCCATTAGATGTGTAGATGTGAAATTAAATAACAATCGTGATATAACAATGGACGATTTAAAGAGTGAACAATGGGTGTCTATTGTTGTGGTAATTAGTCGCTACTGAACCCATTAGGTGATCATTGTCTTCTTCAACACCCATTTTATAAGTCCTTCTCCAGATATCCAGCGAGCCTTCTTCAGACTGTACCGTTTGTACAAATTGTCTGTAGATATAAAAATAGAAAAAAAGTCGTCGGTGAATCATTGACAATGTACTTCCCTCGAACTATTATAATCAATTAATTTTTCGCTCTACCTCCAAAACCAATTTGCGCTAATATTCAACAGTCCTCACATGTAGGGGCTCCTAAATGTGTCGATAAATTCATTACATCGGTAGTTATTAGAGTTTTTGAGTTAAGTCTCTACCCGATTTGGCTGAAAAACAATAGATGTCATCGTTAGGGAAATTACGTAAGGCATTTACGGGGGGGGGGGGGGGGGGAGGGGGGTATAAGCTCAATATTACTAATTCTTACTATAGGGGAGGGGGGTAAATAATTTGATCTTATGTAAGTTTTTGAATTTAAAATCTACTACTTTCGCGCTAAGAAATGGCGCTATTGGATAGCGCCATCTGTACTTAGTTCTCAAATTCAGTATTGCATCCTACAGAAATCATATCTGTACCATTTGGGGAAAACTAGGCAAGTCCAAAATCACAGGTTTTCAGGGCAGCGCTTTGAAGTTTCCTGTTTTCAGTGTAAATCGAATTTTTTATGATAAATTATTTTTCCAACCGCCATTATTCAACAATTTCTCCATATTTTATTATGGAATGCATATATATTTAATTTTGTAATTTTATCATAGATTTTTAGGACTTATCTAAAATTGCACCCCTACTTATCTAGTTAATCACCCGAAATCAAAAGAATTGTCTATTTTACACCATCACTTACCTAGTTAAAGTGTTTCAGAACTGCATAACGGTAATTATCTCTTCACCGCATCTGGGCAAATGTTTGTATACGCAAGATGAATACGTTTAACCAATTTTAGGGCACGAACGCGGTTTTGATAAAAATAGATAAATGCAATTGTATAAATCCATAAGTAAATTTCCGAGTTGTCTAAAAATGCCCAATGCGTTTTCAAGGATACCATTGACATTACGACTTGCATACTTTTACACGATGTGTAGGACACCAATATGGGTTGCCCAGAGTATTTATTGGACACACATCGACTTATCTACTTTTTCCCAAATGGTACAGATATGGTCTCAGTACTTCTAGACATTTTTTTATTCAATTGTCTCGCTGACTAAGGATTTCCCTATTGCTTGAATTTTGAAAAATAATTGTCATTTTAGTATTATTTATTTATTATACCTGACCTGTCTGCATATTTACATCCACTATTATTTACTATTAGGTTTAAAAAAGCATTATGTAATTTATGAATGGCCCCTTAGAGAATTTTGGATTCACATATAAAATTTCGTGTTGATGCATTCATTTTATCGGGAGTTATCGTGTTCTCAGGCACAAATATCGTACATATATTTTTTTTTTTTTTTATACTCGGAATCCAAATGTTGGATAACATAAAATTCCGGATAAAAGTTCGCATCGAATTTTTGGACCGATTACATAACTTTCCGTATACCTTATAGCTTGGGAAGTGAAAAATATTATTCTTTTCCGAATCATTTTCCCTTTTCCTTCCGGTATACCTCTAAGAACACCCGAAATCCTTTCTGTCCCAATACAAAAGTGGAGAGTGAAGATGATCGATAAGGCAATATGGAAAGACCCTATAGAAGAGGAGTGGCCAACCCGCGGCCTGCCTAGAATAAGTTTACAGCCAACGAGATTCATCACAATTTTACAAAATATGTTTTTGCACAAAACATGTGCAAATACACGCAATGAGATCGACGTACAAAAGCTATGTGAAAGAGTTGAGGAACAAATATCTCACTAATTAAATAAATTAAATATTATTAGATTATTTCACTATTATCATTATAATATTATCTATGTTTAAATGTATGAATAAATATATATATACGGCCGGCGGGATTATAATGCATATTCAAAGTGGCCCGCAAGATCATTTCGGTTGGCCACCCCTGCTCTAGTCTGTCCACCTTCACATCTCAACTCCGACTGTCTCGGATTTGAACAGCTGATCGTCGTCTTTTGTCTCCATTCATTGGTTGTTCACATTTTATTTTAAAACAAAATGCGACTTCATATATTTATTCACTAATTAAGTTACTTCACTCCTAACAGCTGTTTTTTATACAAATAATAATAATTGATTTTATAATTTATTAATAATTTTAATGTGTGTAATTTTTTTTTACATCACATGATAGTTATTAGGGTTTTTGATTATTTTTTTGGGTTTGGTCTATACCCCTGGTATAGAAAGATATCAGTGGATCAAATCTATCAAGCTAAGTAAGAAATAATATTTTCTACTTCTCCACCAGTACGAAGTATAGGGGAAGTTATTTAATTGATCAAACATTTGATGGAGTTTTCAACGGAATTTCATGTTTTCCGACCTCCTGTTTCAAAATATGAAAAAAACATGAAATGAATGTATCGACACGAAATATATATGCATTCAAAATTCAAGGACACCTATTGATATTCAGTCAAAGAGGAGAAGAGGATTATAGAGAAGAGTAAAACCCAACTTCCGATGTAATGAATGTACCGATATGAAAATTTGATATTTAACTCAAAACGCTATATGGACAACTATTAATTTTCAGTGTAATGGATCGAAGGGAAAAAAGGAGACAGGGGAGGAAAACTCGACTCAATTACCCTAATGACTAATAAATGACAAATATCTAATGGCCGATGTAATAAATGTATCAACACAAAATTTAGAAAGAGAATTCAGAAGCTACTATAAATCAAATATTGAGTAGTAGCTCAAACGGTCGATTGGCTTCGGAGGGAGAGCGAAAACATAATTCTTGCTGGGGAAGTACATAGCCAGTGATTCACCGACGACTTTTCTTCTTGTCGTATAGGTCTTATCGCGCCAGCTATAATGTACTAAAGTTATTATATGAAATTAATGATAATATTATCCAATAATTATCATAATTTCGAACAAGACTATAGACATCGCGTCTTTGTGTATAAAAGAAGTATCTATCTATATAATTGATTAAAAAAAAAAAAAAAAAAGTCACCCATGAAATTTCTAACAAGAAGATAATAACAGAGGTAGAGGGAAGATTTGCAAAGAAACTGATTAACTTAGGAAGAGGGGAGGGTCGTGCTGAAGAAAAGTGAGCCATGGAAACAGTTAGGTCATTGTGAGCCGGGACAATAGCAATAGCAGAGAAGGCGGACGAAGAGCTGAGGCATGGCCTACCATGACATGCCGCCCCGGCCAGGCACCAGGTTATTGTGAGCCGGGACAATAGCAATAGCAGAGAGGGCGGACGAAGAGATGAGGCATGGCCTACCATGACATGCCGCCCCGGCCAGGCATCAGGTCACTGTGAGCCGGGACAATAGCAATAGCAGAGAGGGCGGACGAAGAGATGAGGCATGGCCCACCATGACATGCCGCCCCGGCCAGGCACCAGGTCACTGTGAGCCGGGACAATAGCAATAGCAGAGAGGGCGGACGAAGAGATGAGGCATGGCCCACCATGACATGCCGCCCCGGCCAGGCACCAGGTCACTGTGAGCCGGGACAATAGCAATAGCAGAGAGGGCGGACGAAGAGATGAGGCATGGCCCACCATGACATGCCGCCCCGGCCAGGCACCAGGTCACTGTGAGCCGGGACAATAACAATAGCAGAGAGGGCGGACGAAGAGATGAGGCATGGCCCACCATGACATGCCGCCACGGCCAGGCACCAGGTCACTGTGAGCCGGGACAATAGCAATACCAGAGAGGGCGGACGAAGAGATGAGGCATGGCCCACCATGACATGCCGCCCCGGCCAGGCACCAGGTCACTGTGAGCCGGGACAATAGCAATAGCAGAGAGGGCGGACGAAGAGATGAGGCATGGCCCACCATGACATGCCGCACCGGCCAGGCACCAGGTCACTGTGAGCCGGGACAATAGCAATAGCAGAGAGGGCGGACGAAGAGATGAGGCATGGCCCACCATGACATGCCGCACCGGCCAGGCACCAGGTCACTGTGAGCCGGGACAATAGCAATAGCAGACAGGCCGGACGAAGAGATGAGGCATGGCCCACCATGACATGCCGCACCGGCCAGGCACCAGGTCACTGTGAGCCGGGACAATAGCAATAGCAGAGAGGGCGGACGAAGAGATGAGGCATGGCCCACCATGACATGCCGCACCGGCCAGGCACCAGGTCACTGTGAGCCGGGACAATAGCAATAGCAGAGAGGGCGGACGAAGAGATGAGGCATGGCCCACCATGACATGCCGCCCCGGCCAGGCACCAGGTCACTGTGAGCCGGGACAATAGCAATAGCAGAGAGGGCGGACGAAGAGATGAGGCATGGCCCACCATGACATGCCGCACCGGCCAGGCACCAGGTCACTGTGAGCCGGGACAATAGCAATAGCAGAGAGGGCGGACGAAGAGATGAGGCATGGCCCACCATGACATGCCGCACCGGCCAGGCACCAGGTTACTGTGAGCCGGCACAATAGCAATAGCAGAGAGGACGGACGAAGAGATGAGGCATGGCCCACCATGACATGCCGCACCGGCCAGGCACCAGGTTTCTGTGAGCCGGCACAATAGCAATAGCAGAGAGGACGGACGAAGAGATGAGGCATGGCCCACCATGACATGCCGCCCCGGCCAGGCACCAGGTCACTGTGAGCCGGCACAATAGCTATAGCAGAGAGGACGGACGAAGAGCTACGGCATGGCCTACCATGACATGCCGCCCCGGGCAGGCACTACGTCACTGTGAACCGGGACCATAGCAGAGAGGACGGACGAAGAGCAACGGCATGGCCCATCATGACATGCCGCCCAGGCCAGGCACCAATCACCTCCTTACAGATTGCTGCTATTTTTTAAACAACTGTTTTTTTTTTTCATTTATTCATTAAAATATGAAATAATTAAAATTGGCACTTTAATTGAGAGATTATAGAACCTTGAGCATGCCGTCCTTCGCCATGTCACATTATCGTTAAAGACCCCTATCTTATGTGAATAAAGTGACGAAATAGCGCTCTGGTAGTAGGCGATATGACTTCATTGTTAAAGTCCAGGCATGATATATATTAGATACATATTAACTAATACATGCAAAGTACTTTACTAATAATACAGTTGTATTATTAACATTAACTGTTCAATCATTTGTATCATACTCTCTAATTGTATCTTTACTGAAAAATTGTAAATCAAAAATACTTTATTATCATTACTTAACATCATTAATTATCATATTATTTGTATTTATTTTTTTACTTCCACAGCTATACAAAATATAGGAAGTTATGAATATCGGTCAAAAATTCTATGTTGAGTTTTCAAAATAATTGCCTGTTTTCCTAACCCCTGTTTCTCCAAAAATGAAAGAAAATGACCGATTGGCATTGGAGGAGAGCTGTGGAAGTACAGAGTAGGCGATTCACCGACAGGTTTTTTTTTTGTATTCAGAATGTACATTTCATAAATGTAAAGTTTCAAAAAAAAAAATACTATTTAAGTTACATCATTTATCCAAAATGGTTATCCTCTTTCTCTTATCGATTGATAAAGACACAATGTTTCTATCAACGTAAGTCCTTTTGTCAATTTGACCATACCTGAACCTTCTATAGAGAACTGATTTCACGTTTCATTGGATCGTCCTTTTGGTTTCACTTCGACATCGAACTTCAGAAGTAATTACATCACTTCCACATTGTAGATCGGAAAGGAATAGGAATAGAATAAAAAGAGAAAAGTGACACTTGGAGGATAACAGAAAGAAGTTCTGTATCCAGAGAAATATCTCAATGGCGAGACTTCAATAAAACATAATATGTATATACATAACGTGTTCCAGAACAATCCTTTAGGTGATTAGCATTAAATTAACATTAACAATAAATATAATTCTCATGACTATTTTTTCATATAATATTACAAAGGCCGATAAGGACTTACCTAAATACAGATTGATCCATAATTTACTCTTCCAATCATATATTCTACAACTTGATTGTCGTCAATTTTTTTATCTATTTTGCATTTGTCCAAATTTCACGCTTACATTTTTTAAAAACCAATATTATAAATAAAACCTATAACCCTGATATAACCTACTCATATATTAAATAATTTAATTTATAAATTATAATTTTAACTCTTTTGACATTTTTTTTTTAAATATTTTTATTTTATAACAAGTATATATATATATATATATATATATATATATATATATATATATATATATATATATATAACTATGGTGGGTTGGTGCATTACACCTAGGGACCTAAGCACTCAGTGCTTTTATCCCTTCCTAACAAGTATATTCTTTATTTTATATTCTTTAATAATAAAGAAAACTACTAGTCAGAACAGATTATACGAATGAAAAAAAAAAAAAAAAAATTAATGAACTTATGAGTTTCTTCAATGAAAAATGGTAAGTTTGGCTATTAAGGTTACAAAATAAAACCTGGGCCATTCTAGATAACAATGAATACATGAAATGACCTACTGACAAACAAATAATTCAGTTCGTAATAAATATATACATGTAGATACATAATACATATGTACAATTATCATAGTAGTTATTATGACTCATGACTGAGCTTAACTTCAAGGTCATATCGCCTATTACCAGAGCGCTCTTTCATCAGTCTGGTGGACATGAGCCCGATTCTATTGGAGTCCTAAATTTTACCTACCCTAAATTTTTTCACTTAGAGTAGGGGTCTTTAACGAGTATCATTCTATAGTCTCGGGACGATATTGCAGATTGTACAAAGTTCCTGGGGATTATATACATTATTTTTGTAACTGATTTCAAGATGCATAGTATTTGCCAGGTAGACGGAGTTGAACCAGGGCTTTCATGTGTGAAAATGGAGCATTCAGGTTTAGGTAAATTCCCTAATAACTACCGATGTAATGAATGTATCGATACATAATTTGTATGAGGATTCAGAAGTATCTATGTAAGTCAACTATTGATTTTTAGCCCGATCGATTGTTTTTGGAGAGAGAGCTAAAACATATTTGATTAATTCCTACTGGGGAGGTACATTGACGGTGATTCATCAACCACTTATATATCCCAACTGACGTCCTACATGTCTTGCGTCATGATGGGTGCTTACGGAAAGAGAAAACAAATGTAAAAACTAAACGTTCCATTTCTCAGATCTCTGAGAAAATTAAGTGAAAAGAATGATACTATCCATTGGTACTGGTACAGTTACATGTTTTAATAATTTTGAAATACAATCCTGAGAACAATATTTATCGAGAATGTTGAATTACAGTAGAACCTCGATAAGTCGAAAACCTCCAGAACTCGAAAAAATGTTTTGTTCCTTTCCCTTCAAGCCCCAAAACCTCCATTACTCGAAATCTCAACCCTCTATTAGTCGAAATAATCAGTGAGTCCCTATAAGCCATTTTGGTACATATTTTCCCTCTATAACTAGAAAAAATAAATTGGACCTCTGTATCTCGAACATAGCAATGTTTTATTTTACAACCTTTACAACTCGATTATTTGAAACTTATTACCTCTATAGCTCGAAGAAAAATAAGTTACCGACTTTAAGAATTTGCCGACAATATACACCATTGTTTTTTAGAAAACAATTTAGGAGTATACAATAAATAGGATTACCAATTATCTAAAGCAAAAAAAAATTACTGACTTTTTTTCAATACCTACATATACTACGTATTTTTTATTTTAAGGTTGTTTTGATATAATGTTGATTTATAATAAATATAAATATGTTTGTAACTTGAATTTTTATTTATTTCACCTCTCTAACTCAAAATTAGTTAGAATGAATCTTAACCTCTACAAGTCTAATCAAAATCCTACATAAGTGGAAAACTCTATAACTCGAATTTTTTGGCGTCTCCCTTGATGTTCGACTTATAGAGGTACTACTGTATAACACATTTTGTTTTCTCGCAGAGGAAGAGAAAACAACGAACTGAAGTAAAAAACAGTCGTCGGTGAATCATTAGCTATTTACTTCCCCGGAGATTTTTCTAGAAAAGTAGGTTAATATAGTTCTGACTGGATTATAATTATTCGTTCTTTGAGGCTACGAGCCAGTCTCTCTAACCACTCACTAACCTACCTATCGTAGTATAGTTTTTTGTGCTGGATGCGGTGGTCAATGCCACAATTGGCGTATAGAATGATGAATGGAGCTGTGACAGATCCCAAAACGTGCTTCATCCTGACTAAGCTTCATCGTTGCTCCCATCAGCTCTGACCACAGTCCTCCAGTCAATCATCGTCTGTCTCTACAATCATCTTTAACTAAACCTATTGATACTTATTTGTTTCCCGGCCATACAAAGTATGGGGGAAGTTATGTAATCTCACAGGATGTCAAATATAAGATAGTCTGACCTCTCACAGACTTTTATTGGTAGTAATAGCTAGCCGGCTTTCGAGATTTCCCTCATCTTCAGGAAGTCTGATAAAAAATTTAAAAAATGTTGAAAGAACTAAATAATATAATAAAAATAAATAACAATTTAAAACATTAACAATTTAAAATATCATGGATGGGGACAGACGAGTTATCCCTCAGATCAACTCTCAGAGTTGTGACTCAGATGGTGGACAGGCATAACTCGTCTGTCCCCATCCATGATATTTTAGATTGTTAATGTTTTAGATTGTTATTTATTTTTATTATATTATTTAGTTCTTTCAAAATTTTTTTAATTTTTTATCAGACTGCCTGATGATGAGGGAAACCTCGAAAGCCGGCTAGCTATTACTACCAATAAAAATCTGTGAGAGGTCAGACTATCTTATAATTGACATCCTGTGAAATAATCACTTCTCACTACATCTGCCATCTTCATATTTATGTAATCTGTTAGAAATTTGATGTTTTTACCGGAATTTCTTATTTTTCTATCTTCAGATTCCAAGAATATAATTCCTCAAAACGAATTAATTAATTAACTTTTCGTCCCCCCCCCCCCCCCCCCCAAAATCAGTCAACCGTTTAGTTTCGGAAATAAATATATTATTAATTTTTTCATCGTCATCAATACTTAACAAATTAATTATTTTATCGGAGATAGCATTATAGTGTGAAATATATTTATTGATAAATTTGTTTTGGTATTGGTTTAACATTGGACTAGTAATGGAGTATGTTATCATTATTCTAGAGATCGAATAACATAAAATTGCATTGAAAACACCTCATCGAATTTTTGACCGATTACATACTTAGTACAGCTGAGGAAATAATAAGTGGATAACAATGTTGAACAATGAACAATGAGGCGTTAAAATTGTTTCTAACCAGACTTATTGTTCAGCTTTGGCGCCAGTTATGTGAAATTCAAACAAATTTCCTACTTAGAGGTAAACGTAACTGATTTCCACATACCTTTCAAGTGGTACGAAGGCTTTTCAGTAAAACTGTAGCCAATGTGAATAGTTTTCTTAAAATGGAAGTCAAACTTTTAATGAATGAGGGCATCGGTAGCTCAGAAGTAGCTTGCTTGCTTACTAAGCTCAATATCGTGAGTTCGAAACCCGGCCGAGACCCCTTGAGCGCGCCGTCCTTTGGATGAGACGTTAAGCTATGGTCCCAAGCCTGTACGATGACAGGTATTCGTTAAAAAAACCCCTACCCTAGGTGAATAAACCTAGGAAGGCAACATTTAGGACTCCCGCTGAAGAGTTGGACTCATGTCCACCAGAGTGACGAAAAAGCGCTCTGGTCGTAGGCGATATGAACTCGTAGTTAAAGCTACTGAGTCATAAGACCTAACCTAACCTACGATGATAATCCATTAGTAGTCGTCTCCAAGTGAATCGAAATCAGTTCTTGGGGATAGCAGAACTATACACTATATCTATACTACATTTTCAGGTATCCGGTTCACGGTTTCTTTTTTGGCAGAACATAATTTATGAAACGACTTATGTGCTAAAATAACAAGAATAAAGGAGGGGGGGGGGGGGGGGGGGGACATGCGATTCCTGTGAAAACTCATGATCGAATATCCGACCGAATTAACAAAGTTCATACCACTGGAGAAGTAACAGGCACAAATAGCGCCAGCGACAATGCATTACCAGAGAAAATGTTCATTGAAGAATTTAACGTCCTAATAAAAAATATAAAATTTGGCCATTAAGGTTACTGAAGGTGACTTAAAAAACATTTTATTACCACTTTCCAATTTTTGAAAACGATTCAATCAGAAAAAAGTTAATTTAGTAGGGATATTTTCACTAGCATTCCTTATCTTTATTGATATTTTTTATTAATTATTTAATTATTTTTAACTATAATTGAAAGATATTTAATTACTTTCTTATAACCTATAGCGTAGAAAAGTTTTGTAATAGTGCGAAAAATCCTTTAATATTTATTTACATATTTAGAACAGCATAACATTTGCTGTAGTTGAGGAACTCGGACATATTGTGGAAACTTGTAATAAATGAATAAAACAAACTTATTTTTTGAAATATTGTCTATTCCACTAAAGATATATATACATATAACTACCGGTTTCGGCTTTATACCATCGTCAGGTCTAGTCTTAGGACTTAGTTCATAACTAGACCTGACGATGGTATAAAGCCGAAACCGGTAGTTATATGTATATATATCTTTAGTGGAATAGACAATATTTCAAAAAATAAGTTTGTTTTATTCATTTATTTGCTGTAGTGACTGAAGAATGTTTAATTTTAGTTAGTCCTATCGAAAAATTGGTTTCTATCAAAAATGTTCCTTATCAAATTTCCAATTATAATAAGTCCTCAGATTTGAGGTAGGATCAATACGACACAAGTTATAGCGCCAAGAAGAATGAAAAATAAATTCCTGTAGGAAATATTTCAAAATAATGTTTAAATTATATGGCGTTACAAATTTGACAAATGAGAGGGGCAGTGAGGATTTTTTGTAAAAGCTGTTTGGTATAAGAAAGTCCTGTAATGGTCACATCACATTTTTTTGAGGGCGCCGGTAGCTCAGTGGTATGCGTGCTTGACTTCTGAGCTCAAGAACGTGGGTTCGTAACCCGACCGAGGCCCTTAGTTTATTTTATTTGGGAGGTAAAATAAACTTAAGCACGCCGTCCTTCGGATGGGACGTTAAGCGATGGTCCCGAGCCTGTACGATGTCAGGTACTCGTTAAAGACCCCTACCCTAGGTGAATAAAAATTTAGGACTCCCACAATAGAGTCGGGCTCATGTCCACCAGAGTGACGAAAGAGCGCTCTGGTAGTAGGCGATATGACCTCGTAGTTAAAGCCCGGGCATGAGTCATAAAACCTAACCTAACCTAACATCACATTTTTGTTTATAATATTTTGTATAGTTTTAATGTTTAACATTAGAATTGTTTTTTGACTGGAAATTGAAATGCATATCGCACGCTGACTTTAGCAGTGAGACAACTCAAAAATTTTTCTTTCGGGGATATGCATTCTAAGTTTTTATGAACATTAATGCTATGTGTTGGTGGTAGAAGCTTAAATAAAATTATGTCATTAATTTATCGGTATACGGTTGGGATGTATCATTCCATACTATACATAGCAGCTTTTCGCTTACCAAAAAAGGTGCCATTTTAACTAAATTTTTACAAATGTTTTGAATTATCACGCAGTGCCGGATTAAGCGAATAGGAGGCCCTAGGCCCTTAAAATTTTTCGGGCCCCCCTTTTTTTACAAACTGCAATAAAATGTTTATTTATGCATTTAACAATGGATTTATATTATTTCTAAGATATAAACATGAAATAAATTTTATTTTTTGTTAAAGTATATATTCTTTTCAGAACTAAAATTACAAAAACATGTTATAAACAATATCAATTTATAATATAAACGTTGATATAAGATTTGTCTTTAAAAATCTTTCTTTCTACACTTGAGGTCGCTAAAATCTTTGATGATGTCTTCAAAATCAATTTGACGAAGAACATCTGATTCAATGAACATCAAACTCAGCATGTCTAATCGTTCTTGATGCATAATGCTTCTTAGCTCGCTTTTGATTCGTTTTAATTTTCGAAAAGAGCGCTCTGCAGAACAATTGGTTATCATGAGCGTTAAAAAAATGCGAAGAGCAATTTCAACGTTTGGAAAAACAGTTGCAAGATTATCTCAAATCAAAATTTCGTAAAGTTCAGAATGAGTGAACTGGGGTTTTGATGGAATTTTCGATTTAACATAAGTGTGAATCTATTTTCGATTTTTACGGGGGCCCCAGGCCATGGCCTAGTCCGGCCTATTGGGTAATCCAGCACTGTTATCACGTTATCCATTTTGATTTTTTTGATAAATTATGAAACAGTATTGTAACAATTGCATTTTTATTATATTTAAATGTATTCCCAGATCTTTGAATTATTATGTTGTGAGACAGGTTCAAAGGTGAAAAATAAGTTAGTAGGTAAATAAAGTGTTTATTAAAATTATTTTGCAGAACAATTACCTATAAGGCACAATATTTTTTTCATAAATCACATTCTTTTACAGTATTTTAACCACTTTTAAAGTAAGAACATAAAGAGTTCCAAAATCAAGTACTGTAACAAACGCTCTCGCACGGCTATTACTAACACTAGGATAGTGTCATTGCTACAGAATTGCTGATCTCGTTTTCCTTGATTAGCAAAACATCGGTTTTTGAGTTGTCACACTGCTAAAGTCAACGTGCGATATTTTATCCTCCTTACGTTTTTCTTATACTAAAGATCTAGATCTTTAATCATGTCCTTTCTTCGGTACTCTTTGTTTCAAAAAAATAACACATTATTATTTTGCTTGTAGAACTTGGACACAATGGAGACTGATCCTGGCTGCAGTTGTCCTTTGCACCAGCGGCGCTGGGTCCACGACTCCAAGCTGCGAAGACGTCCAACGAGCCCTCGGCTACCCCTGCACCTGTACCCCAACACAGGAGGGTGAACTCTTCGTCGACTGTGATCGCATCATCCTCGGCTCTGAGTTCCCTGAACTTCCACCCAAAGCTAATATTGTTTCATTCTCTCAACGGTCTGCTGGAAGTCAGACAGTTCCTAGTCAAGCCTTCATTCAAGCAGGTAACGGAGCTTCTCTTCTTTAATTATTCTATGTCTTTTCATAAAGTGATCCGGATCATGGATTCAATATGGTGGTTCAACTAAACTGATGCAAGATGGATTAGATACCACTGCATTTATTATTTATGTCAATAGCTTCACAACAGATTAGTGATGTGCTATTTCTGTTACTGCTACCCTATCACCACTATTAGTTATGTTGTAAAGTGCTATTTCTGTTACTGCTACCCTATCATCACTATTAGTTATGTGGTAAAGTGTTCTTTCTGTTACTGCTACCCTATCATGATCATTTTTAAATAGTAACATCGGCAATGTACTTCCCCAGGACGAATTAATTAATTAAATCTTGATTTCCTTCCAAAACCAGAAGACCGTTGTCTTGCTGACTTACATAGCGGCTCATAAATCCTGATACTAATTTTTGTGCCGAATTTAATTACATCGGCCGTTATTAGAATTTTTGAATTTAGCCTCCCCCCCTGGACACCCCTTCCCTTCGTTCGATTTCTCTGAAAATTAATAAATGCCGTACTAATGGGGTTTTGAATTTACATGTGAAATTTTATATCGATAAATTCATTAAGTAATTAGAGTTAATACTCTCCCCTTACCCCCCCCCCCTCCACCCACCCTTTCCTTTAGTCGATTTGGCTGAAAATCAAACCCCGACTCTAGGTGAATGAAAATTTAGTTTAGGCAAAATTTAGGACTCCCACAGTAGAGTGGGGCTCATTTCCACCAAAGTGAGAAAAGAGCGCTCTGGTATTGGGCGATATGACATTGTAGTTAAAGCCCGGGCATGAGTCATAATAACTGTTACTAAAATTTCATGTTGATACAATCATTACAACGACAGTTATTAAAGTTTTTGTTTTAAGTCTCTCCCCCTAATCCCCCCTTCCCTTTCATTGATTTGACTGACAACAATAGTTGTAGTCCTTTGAAGGTTCTGGATACACATATATAGTTTCGTGTTGATACATTCATTTTATCGGTAGTTATCGTGGTCACAGGCACCAGGGGCGTATCTAGGGGGGAGGGGGATATGGGAGATCAATCCCCCCGAAATTTAAAAAAAATTGTCCTTTTTGTAAATAATAAAACTATTTTTGAAAACTGACATAATTGCAGAGATATTGTGAAATAATACTATTTTTACTTGCATGGAATAATTTATTGACATAAAACATTTTCGTACTAGAGGTCGTGCGGATCCTGGTGAAGCTTGACCTTGGGCAGAGAAAGCAGTTCGAAAATATTTTATTTCAAAAACAATCTGACAAAAATATTTTCCCAACAATTCACAGGTTTTTGAAAATTGGAGCTACACTTCCAGTTTCTATAGCAACAAGTGACTGGTCTTTCTCAACCCTTATGAAAAGCTATAACAGAAATAGTACTAGCCAAGACAGATTGAATGGATTAGCTCTCATGTCAATACACAGAGACATTCATCTAGACCCTGAAACAGTTTTAATCAACCTTGCACAATCAAAAGTTAGAAGATGAATTAATTTTCATGACCCTAAAACAATTAACTATATTATACACATATATATCGCTCATTTGGTGCAGCAACGACATAACTAAAAAATGGGCGTTTTTGAGTTATGGACATAGGAAGAACCATTCTCACGTATATTTTTAGCGGGTAGAACGACACATCTGAGCTTCAACTGCTCGCCGAGAGAGCGCAGGTTGTCACTGTTGTGTGCATCAACTTATGAATTCCTCCTGGAAATTCACAGTTTTTGAGTTATGTCGCTGTTGCAGCAAATTAACTATGTATATATTATATTTCATTCATTTCTAAGTTTTAAAAAAAATGAAATTGCTATTAAATAATTAAAAACTCTTTTATTCACATTAATTTTATTAATAAATAATTGTATCATCATGTTTATTATTATTATTATTATTATTATTATTATTATATAACTAATCCCCCCCCCCCCCCCCCCCCCAAAGCTGCTTACCTGGATCCGCTACTGCACAATATTGCTACAATGTAGTTGCTTATGCTGATTTTGTATTTGTTTTTCACAGGAGCTCCATTGCGTCGACTTGACCTGAGCGAGAACGCGTTGCGTCGACTCCGAGAGCGAGTGTTTGCGGGTCTTGAAGATACCCTCCAAGAACTTCGGCTTGCCTCCAATCTCCTTGGAGACTCTCTTAATCCCATTTTCTCCACGACTGAGCTCCATGGCTTGTCCCGACTAAGGGTCTTGGATATAAGGGATAACGCTATCAAAGCCCTTGAAGAGGGACTTCTGAAGGGTTGCGATGGACTTACGGTAACGTCTCCTCACTTGAACCTACTAAAAAAAAGTAATTTATTAGTAATTTTTGTGTCGATAGTTTCATTACATCGACAGTTATTGGTATCAGGGGCAAAAATGGAATTCGGTGAAAAATCAACATAGAAATAAAGTGATAATGTATTTTGACCCATTACCTGATTTCAATACGAACTACTGAAAGTATCGGCACGAAATTTCATAGTCATTGTGTGTCTAACACAAAAACCGGAAAACCGTTCTGAAATTTTTGAAACCCGTTTTTCTAGATGTTTGACTTACTTTATTAAATTTTCAAAATGCCCTCTTTGAGATAGGACTAATGTTATAGGACTAAATTAAAAAGCATGCAAGGAATATAAAAATATGGTGTTATTATTCGTTAATTAGTCATTGTGACTCATGCCCGGGCTTTAACCACGAGGTAATTTCGCCTACTATATCTGCTCTTTCGTCACTCTGCTGGTCATGACCCCGACTCTATTGTTGGAGTTCTAAATTTTGCCCAGGCTAGGGAGAGATCTTTAATGAGTACCTATCATACATCACGTAATATTTCATCCGAAGGACGACGTGCTCAAAGCTATTTTGCCTCCAAGATAAAATACCTAAGTCTCTAGTATAGCCTTCTGTATCCATGTTGGTACATAAACACTGATGTAATATACATATTTTTATAACGTTCTTAATGTTGAAAGCCTTTAGAGGGCGCCGGTAGCTCAGTGGTATGCGTGCTTGCCTTCTGAGCTCAAGATCGTGGGTTCGAAATCCGGCCGAGGCTCTTAGTTTATTTTATCTGGGAGGTAAAATAAACTTAAGCACGCCGTCCTTCGGATGGGACGTTAAGTGATGGTCCCGAGGCTGTACGATGTCAGGTACTCGTTAAAGACCCCTGCCCTAGGTGAATAAAAAATTTAGGGTAGGCAAAATTTAGGACTCCCACAGTAGAGTCGGGCTCATGTCCACCAGAGTGACGAAAGCGCACTCTGGTAGTAGGCGATATGACCTCGTAGTCAAAGCCCGGGCATGAGTCATAAACCCTAACCCCCTGTTGAATCCGTCTGAATAAAGATGGAGAGTGGTGTTTAGGCTTCAAGTTGTGATAAACTAAATAAAAGTGAATTGACGGTGAAATTGATCCGCAAAGAAGGTACTGTTGTTTGTTTATATGTACAGGATGTGTTGCCCAGAAATATATAACCTAAATTTAAGGAATGGAAAAAAAAAATACGGAGCGGAAAGAAGATTGAGATAGTTTTGAGAATTTAGTTTTTAATTTTTTTATTTTTGTTTGTTTCAATGTTTAGTTTTTTTTTATTTAATAATGTAGATGATTTAAAAAAAATCTACCCAAATTATTGGTTCTCGTAAATTCTATTCTATTAATTTTCCCTGTTGACCCAGTAAGATAATTTGAAAACCTTTAGATTAGATTTAATATTATTGAAAAAAAATTAAAAATGGCATTTCTTTAGAAATCCAAATAAAAAGTTTGTTAATTGAAATTTTTAAAAAAATTACGTGCACTTTCTTCAAAATTGCACGTCTTGAACTTTTGATATTTTTTAGGGCCCTTTTTGGAAATTACTGTAGAAATCAAAATTTAATAATAGAAAAGAGATTTATTATTAATTCAATTATTATTTATATTTTTATTTATTTATCATTTATTTAAGATTAAACCCTTTATTGTTTTACCATAACACACTGATTCCAATTACTTATTATTTCAGGAGTTATGGCTGGACTCCAACAGTCTAACAGAAGTACCATCCGGTTCTCTCAACGGACCTAAAGCACTTCGGCTTCTTTCTTTGAGGAACAACCGAATAAGTAAGTTTCAAATTATTTGTTATTTATTATTTCTGCTTCTCTGTATTTTCTAAAAAATAAATTCCAAGTTGTGAATACTTGTGACTTAATAAATAATCCACATAAGAGTGAGTAACTCTTTATTTACTATTTTCAAATAGTACACAAGAAAACTACACAAATTTGAGGAAAATACAATTGAGGAGGGAAAGTTTCAAACGTGTTAAGTACCAAAATTGAAAAAAATTTAGAAATGTGGCAAATGTCAATGCCAATTGATTAGCAGACGGGCTAAGTGTCATAACCTGTTTATCAGTTGTAGCAACATTCGGTAGAAAGCGCTAGTGTTATGTGTAAGAAGATTGTAACCATCAATCGTGTCATATAGCCACAGTTTCAGTCTTGAAGAAAGGATAAACACTCATGTCGAAAAAAAGAGACTTGCTGTCAATGGTAGAATTTTTGCCAAAACAAGAATATAAGGGTTTTTATAATAATGTCTGTAAATAATATTGAAATAATTTTAATGTAATAATATGTTTAAATGTTAGGATAACTAGGTAAGTTCCGTCAATATTTGCTTTTCAATACAATAATTTGCTAATTTTAGTTCAGTTTATTTTTTTTCCAGTAATCTTATATTTAATAATAATAATATTATATAATAAATAATTTATTATGTTAATATGGTTAGGGATCGCCTATGTAAAATATCAATAAATGTTTGATGGCACTGAGCCCAATTTTTAAAAAAACTGGTTCAGGCACTTGCCTTTTCTACTCTGATCAATTTTAACTTGTTATAAATAAAAAGGTTGCCATGGTGGTCGTGCGGGCTAGAGCGTAGGGCATTGGTAGCATGGTCCTGCCATGTTTTCTGGTTCCGTATCCCGTCCGAGAGTGAGTTTTATTTCGTAGATACAAAAACTCTCTTCCGGGGCCATGGCTGTTGTAAATAACTAGATAACACCTTTATAAGTGACATGGATAATATGCATCTTACATAAGGCCAGAAAAAAAAAAAAAAATATATATATATATATAAAAACCTCAATAAAGCATTGTTTAGTCAGATACTCTTAATAAATAAGGTTCTTATTAAATTATGTCCAACCCATCGCAACTGTTTTAACCCTATTAATGATAGATGGGTGGAAAAAAATTATTTATTTAAATAATTAGATATGTTCATTTTGGCACTTAACTCGTTTGAAACAGTCCATCCTCAATTGTCTTTATATGTCAATTCATATATATATTTTAAAAAAAATACATATATAGCTTTCTAGAAGCCAAGAAAATTCTATGCAATCCCATTGGTCGCAAGTAGTCTTCCAGAACGAACTATTACTTCTACAAGTGATATAAAAACTATTTTTTTTTTTGCCTTATGTTTGATGCATATTAAGCAGTGTCACTGAGTTATCTAGTTATTTACGGCATCCATAGCCCCGGGAGGGAGTTCTATCTACGAAATAAAACTCACTCCCGGGCGGGATTCGAACCCGCAAACCAAGGTTAGACCATGTGACCAAAGCCCTACGCTTTAGCCCGCACGGCCACCGTGGCCCCCTACGTTTTTCTCTTAAATTGGAAAATAGTGAATAAAGAGTTACTCTCTGTAGTATGGAATATCAATAAAGTCAGAAGACTCAGTAGTAAGGAAGTCTGTGAGAAAATATAATGTCATGTAAAATAATTTGGTTTTATTGAAGAATCTTGTTGGCTAGAGGTTTTTTAAGGTGACCAACTATTTTTTTTACAACCATATTATTTCATAATATTTATCTAAATGAATAACAACATTAAAAGATCTTTTAAATACAAAACGAACTGGTGGCTAGAGGTTGGATTGCATGAACCCTTCATGGAGAATCACTCTTTATTCACAATATTTACAATATTACACGCTTAATGACGCGGCCAGTACAAAAGAAAACATGTAGAAAGCTAAATGTGAGGTGGAAACAAACAACTGTCTTTATGTAACTAACAAAAAAACTGTATTTTATAGTTAGGTATTAAGATGCCCGGGCTTTAACTACGAGGTCATATCGCCTACTACCAGAGCGTTCTTCTCCAGAGCGCTCTGGAAGTAGGCGATAGGACCTCGTAGTTAAAGCCCGGGCATGAGTCATAAAACCTAATCTAACCTACAATAATAATATTTGCAATCATGTGGGCTGTCTGCAGCTTTATAGTAAAATTGTATTATATTTATTATTATTATTAATTAAAATTGTTTTATTTATTGTACGTAGGCACTCTCCGGGAAAGTGGATTCAGTGGTTCGTCGAGTCTGGAGCGGTTAGACCTCTCCTACAATCAGCTGACACTCTTGGACGAAAGTTCTTTCTTGTCATTGACATCTCTTCGCCAACTTGATCTTGCCCACAATCGACTAGCCAGATTCAACTCTGACGCATTCTTAGGCAAGTGTTTTCAATATCAAGTCAGTCATCTTATAAAATACTGTATAGACATCAATCTCATAAGTGAGAGTTCCATTTACCGTATGACACGGATAAAAAACTTTTCTTTTTTTTTTTGTTTTTGTTTTCCATTTATAAAGATACAACTGTTGCTAGGATGCAACAACCAGCATCTATGATGGTATTGATATGTTGGCATGAATGGCATGTGAGAGGAAGGCCACCCAGTGGTAGGTCCTCGGGACGAAAATTTATCTTAATTATTAGGACAAGAACATGAAAAAAATAAAAAATAAATTAAAAAAATATATATATAAAGATAAAGGAATTGAAAGACAATTTTGATGGATGGGAAAGAGAGATGATAAAAGTGAAGGGAAATAATGTAAAAAAATAATAAAAATATTAAGAACGAATAGGAATTAAGGTGGCAGTAAGTCGTGGTTCCATCTTCCCTTCAACCTTCGTGGGGGGTTTTGTGGTAAGTGTTGTGAAGATGAAGAAGTACGTATTTCTGGGTTTGTATGTGTGCAAAGTTTTCTAAAAAACACTTTTCGGTGTGTGTCTGATATCCCCTGGCACTTGAAATTAATTTTAAACATGTTTAAGGCGAAAGCGATTTTTGTTATTAATTATAAAAAATGCATTGGATCAAGAATCGATTCCGAATGCGTGAGAATTCATTATTATTGTTATGAAAAAAATGTTTATATTATCAAATGATACAAAAACTTGGAATAACGTTAAAAAAAAAAAAAAAAAAAAAAAGTCATTTTGTAGATAGTTTTACCCCGGAGAAAATGACATTTTACAGAAAATTGAACAACGGGAAAGGTTAAAGGTTGGTAAAGAAAAATTTTTTATTCATTCGTTACTTATTTTCTTTTAAAAGTTACTATTTTCATTTATGTATTAATTTTATTTTCCTTATTAGCAAATATTTAAAATCTTTCTATTACTACTTTTCACTATTTCTATTACTATCTTATTCTACGTCTGTATTTTAAGGTTTCATTTCATATACAGTAGGATAATATTTTTTTAACTTTACTTTCTGTCCCATTAGCGTTTATACATACATTTTTGATCTTGATGTAAATTTCAATTTCAATGCCTTTATTACCCCTTAGGGAATATATACACCTTTAAGGCAAGAGGTTCGCCCTGATTTATACATTTTTGAGCAAAAGAAAAACATGAAAAATAATAGAATAATAAAATAAAATAAAAATAAATAAAATATAGCTCTTAATTAACGAATAAATATAATTATTCTAGTAAAATTGAACTTTATTTGGCCATCTACGGCCAGAGCGCAGATAATAAAAATTAATCCCATTTTTATACGTGGAGAGCGCGAAGCCTCTATACGTCGAGAGCGCAATGGTTTTAATTAAGTTTTTAATTTGCCCGTCTCGCCCGCCACAAAGGCCGCCACTGCAAAGGCCTACTGATTACTCGGTCAGGTACATAATAATCATCTAGGTACATAAATTCCTAGAGCAAACATAAATAGAAATATTACAAAATTTGGGGCGTATTTGCCGGCGATCCGCCGGCGGGACGATATATCTGCCCCTCCCGTCGTTCCTATATTTGAAGTAGTACAGGTTCCAGCTTTAACATACTGCGGTCTTATCTTAGCTTTAACATACAGCGGTCTTATTGATAATTAAAATCAGCTTTGTGCTCTCGCCGGCCAACGGCTTTGTTTGAAGTTCTGTGATAAAGAATTAATTAATTTTCCAATTTGCGCTCTCGTCGTATAGTGACCCTCATAATAAAAATCAGCTTTGCGCTCTCGTCGGCCAACCCCCTTTATTTAACGTCTTCTAATTTTCAACGTCATTACTATGTAGAGCATGATATTACTGAGTTTATTGTTGTAAAAGGTGTATGTAAATTTCTAATATTTAATTGTAGCAGGTCGTCTGGTTTTCGAAATACATGCTAAAAAATGTCAACATCACATATTTTATTTTTATTATTTTTTTAAATGAATTTTGTTTTACAGGTGCTGAAAATGTACAAGAACTTGATCTTTCAGAAAATTTTCTGATTGAATTTCCAGCAGTTGCATTAAGACAATTTACATCACTTAAATTTCTTAATTTGTCTTCGAATCTAATCCAAGTAAGTACCATTTCATAATTATTATTTTTAAATATGTTATATTTAATTGACTCATTAAAGTAATGATGATACGAGATCAACAAATGCCATAAATTAATATGAAGGTCAGAAAATAAAAGAAAATTTAATTATCAATTATGTATATATACAAAAATAACATTTACAAACAAGTGGGCTGCTTAAGCCACAGCTGGCTTGTCTGCAGTTTCAAAGTAAAGTAACTAAGTCTTTTCAGATCAGTTAATATAAAATAAGATACAATTAAAGTAAGACATCTGATGTTCATGATCATGTTTACTTAATTAATTAGTAACAGTTTTCCATAACAGCAGTTTTTCTTTACTTCCCCAGTGTACGAAGTATAGGTAGATCTGTTATGAAGTGATGCCATGAGGGTTCACCGCTGGGTGTTTTTCCTCTCTCAAGCCTTTCCTGTCATATTTATTTTTATTTTTTGTATAGTATATGTCAGCCCAGCCGCAAATTGTGCATTTTTTGCATAGTTGTGACTTAAGATAAATAAAAATTAAAAAAAAAAAGAAGAGTTTCGCCGAAAAAAATGTTTTCACGGGCGGCCAATGAGCAAATGCCACCTGGGCCCCTGTCCAAAAGAACACCCAGGGCCCTCATAAAAAAGCAGAAACTTTTTTTTTTTAATTTACAATCAAATAAGCGAACTTCTAAAGCTACATTCAGCAAATTCGTACCCCTTTCTTTGTAAAATGTTAAATATTTACTGTGTTTGTTATTGTAATATTCGTTTGAAACTTTTTATGTGTTCATAGTTATAAATATGTATATATATAATATAAATGTTCATATTTATACGTTAAAATTCTAAATGTATACATGAACTACTGTTTTGCCTATGAATATACAAATCCTCTCAGTCTTATCGACTATATTTACCACTTGTATTTTTTCAAATATTGATCGGTGATTCGAATCCAATAAGAAAAAATTACTTAGCAATAAATATTATTAGACCATTCACAAATATCTATACTTATATATTTACGAGTATGAATTATTTATTTAATTATTTACGAAATACTGGAGTAATTTTATGCTGTAGATTATATAGGTTAGGTGTATATGTATATGGGTTCATCCGTAATAATGGGCTCTTCAAAGCGTTTGCTTTTACCCTAGATCCGCCACTGCGGACACCTTTTAATTTTCAGCGAAATTAGCCGAAAGGAAAGACTGGGTTTTTTCAAAATTATACATTGTTAGGTATAATGGTATTAACAATTTAGCTTCATGATGTTATTTTTATCTAAATGTTTGTCAAAATGTGTCTCTAGGTCGGTAAAATATTGATCCATCTTTATGTGATTAGCAGATATGTTTTTAATAATTGTTTTACTGTTTAGAAATTGGACAATTCCTTGATAAGTCCGGTCAAAGACCTGGAACTGTTGGATTTGTCGAGAAACAACATCGGAAACATCGCTCCAGGGACTTTCTTGGGTCTCAAGAACCTCAAACATCTAGACTTGAGTGTAAACACACTCAGAACCGTAAGTAGTTTTACAGAATTAAGTCCATAGTTAATCTTTTTAGCCTTCTGCAGAATCTCAGAGTACCACATGGGCGGTAGTAAAAAGCTGGCTAACTAGGAACATGCAGTTCTGAAGAGAGGTCCCTAATAAGTAAGACATTTAAAACTCTCTGTTGTGGAACTCTTGGGAGCTTCTGAATATGAGCAGAATGGATCTAAGAGCTTTGACAGGGTTGATCACAGTCATATGAACAAACACCTAGACAATATGGGGCATCGCTAAAAGCCCTCTGTGTAGCAAATGTGGCGAGGAAAATAATCCAGTTCATATTTTAAGCCAGTGTAAAATTCTAGGAAGCAAGAGGTTTTGGGTCTGCTGGAACTGAACCGAAACAGTCTATGGAGGGAACCTGCAGCAGTATCCTGAACTTTATTAAAAATACAGGGATTCTGTAAGAACCAATACACATAGGACACACAATAGGCCTACCCTGGCCTGATACCTTCAGTTCCCGTTAAAAAAAAAAATCTGAACATACGATGTTTTACACAAGAAAATTAAAAAAGATTTTTGCGGTAATCATACTCATAGAATTATGAGTAGTTTATAAGACACAGACGACTTGTACAATGGAGTTTTTATAAAGCTTATATTAATTCAATGCATTATACCGAAATTTCAACCAGATCAGTCGAGCAGTTTGCAGTCTAACCGTTGCATGTCATTTTATTATCATGACATTTTTTTCAGACGTTTGCATGACGGTTAATTTAAAGGATAAACCACCTATTTAAAAACATTGTTCCTTATGAAATTTCTGACTCACAGCGTTATAGCGCCTGAAGGATTGATTTTCCTAACTACTGAAGTGGGCGCATGTAGCTCAGAGGTAGCATGCTTGCCTACTGAGCTCAAGATCTCGGGTTCGAAACCCGGCCGAGGTCTTTGAGCACTCCATCCTTCAGATGTGATGTCAAGCGATTGTCCCGAGGCTGTACTCATTAAAGACCCCTACCCTAGGTGAATAAACCTGGATTGAAAACATTTATGAGTATAGTTTGGCTCATGTGCACCAGAGCGACGAAAAACCGCTCTGTTAAAAGGCTATATGGAGGGCTCAGTACACAAGTGAACCAAGTCTTTTTTTTCACTTTGTGAGGTTTTCCCTGCCAAATAGGCTTAAAGTAATATCTTCAAATGCTACATTGAACCAAGTCCTTAGCTGATTCTAACGCCGCAGGAGAGCAGCTTCTATCAAGCCCTTGGCATCAGTTTTTCATTCATAAGAAAAACTTTGAGAGCCAATTGCTCGGAATCAGATGTGATGGACTTGGTACACTTGTGCTCTGAACCCTCCATATGACCTCATAGTTAATGCCCGGACATGAGTCATTATAAGTAACTCTAAGAATAAATAATAATTATCTATTCTTATAGTTACTTATATTTTTAATTATTAAAATACACAATTTCTTTGTCAAACATCACTATATATTAAGTGTCTAAGTCTAAGTCTCAATATATAGTGAACTTTGACAAAGAAATTGTGTATTTTAATTATCTATTCCTAGAATGGAGCTTCACAAAGTAAATCTAGAACCAATAAATTATAAGTAAAAAGCAAGAAAATAAAAAACTAATATAAAACAAATGTTTCAAAAATTCACCTAGTAAGTACACTGAAGAGTAGAAACTTTTTTTTTCCTCGGGCGAACGGTGTTGGGTGGGAATATTTGTTTTTTTATATTATTTTTTATAAATTAAATTTAAATATTTTAAACATTAATGAAGATTCTCTCATACTTGGTCTATTTCGTACCTTTCAGGTGGAAGACGATGCTTTCGAAGGCCTCAACAGTCTTGAAACTCTGTCATTGGAGGACAACAACATACTCTTGGTTCCTGCCTCAGCCCTGGGTCGACTGCCACGTCTTACTCGTCTTCAGCTAGGATGGAACCGAGTGGCCGCTCTGGGTGCTGACATCCTCGGCGCTGTTGCTGATCGAGTCTCTCATCTGAGTCTCTCCAGAAATGTGGTCCGAGAACTCCCTACCGACGCTTTCCAGGTGATTTCCCATCCTATTATGTAATTGGATTTATGGAATTTTGATGTGTTATATCCCCGCGATGTTTTCTAGAATTTTTAATAATTTTCTTAGAAGGGGATCTGTATCTAAAAAATCAGAAATCATAGAGGGTTAGGGTTTATGACTCATGCCCAGGCTTTAACTACGAGGTCATATCGCTTACTACCAGAGCGCTCTTTCGTCACTCTGGTGGACATGAGCCCGACTCTACTGCTGGAGTCCTAAATTTTGCCTACCCTAAATTTTTTATTCACTTAGGGTAGGGGTCTTTACCGAGTACCTGACATCGTACAGGCTCGGGACCATCGCTTAACGTCCCATCCGAAGGACGGCGTGCTTAAGTTTATTTTTCCTCCCAGATAAAATAAACTATGGGCCTCGGTCGAGTTACGAACCCACATTCTTGATCTCAGAAGTCAAGCACGCATACCACTGAGCTACCGGCGTCCTCAGAAATCATAGATATCATAAACCGACAGAAGGGCACCGTGTGTTCATAGATAGCTTTCTAGCCTTCGTAGCTCAAGATTGCGGATTCGAAATCCGGCCGGGGTCCTTCGGTTTTATCTGGCAGGTAAAAAATCTCGAGCCCGCTGTCCTTCGGATAGGACGTTAAGCGATAGTCCCGAGGTTGTGAAATGTCAGGTACTCGTTAAAGACACTACTTTAAGTAAACTAAACCTGGGTAGGCAAAATTTAGGATCAGGATTAAGTCGGGCTCATGTCCACAATAGCGACGAAAGAGGGCTCTGGTTCTAGGCGATATGACCTCATAGTCAAATCCCGGGCATGAGTCACAATAACTATTTAGAATTATATCGACTTAATGCATTATATTCACTGAAGCTTTCAATTATGTGTGCGCTACTTTAAATCATAAAATTATGCAATTTCTTATTATAATTGCAAGGTAACTGATCCATGGATCTACATGTTTTATTGCATTTTCGCTTATTTCCAAAGATAATAGCATATCTATTTTTATTTTTCAGGATTTCAAAAAGCTGAAACATTTAGACCTTTCTGGCAATCTACTACTCAGCATCGAAGCCTCTTCATTCACGGGCTTAGAAGAAACGCTTGAAACGCTCAGCTTGCGCGGCAATCGACTCTCCTCAACGCCAAGCAAGCCACTCTCCTTGCTTAAGCTCGTCGAGTTGGATCTGTCGCACAACCACATTACCGAACTGTCGCGCAGTTCATTTCTCATGGTCCCTTCCCTACTTCGACTCAACTTATCCTACAATGCGCTAACAGCACTACCCTCAACCACATTTCATCCTCTGAGTAAACTTGAAATTCTTGATCTTACTTTTAGTGGACTCAAACTCCTCAGTCCTGAACTACTGATGAAATCCATTGCACTTCGATGGCTCTCACTAGCTCACAACAATATCCAAGAATTGACAGAATCTGCATTTCAAAATTTAAAAAATTTAACTGTCCTTGATATGTCTAAAAATCACGTTAGCAACATTCGACCTGGCTGTTTTTCATCCCTTGTTCAACTGAAAAGACTTGATTTAAGTGGTAATAAACTTTCGTCATTCAAAGGCGAATTTTTCGTAACAAGAAGAAGTAACGGAACACAACTTGAAGAACTAAACTTAGGCGATAATGACCTAAGCTATTTATTTCCGTCATCCTTCCGTGTTCATCCGCGACTTAGAAAATTAAGTGCTTCCCGGAATAGGTTCAGTTTTTTCCCTGCAGAACTCATTGTCGGTCTTAATTTTCTTCAAGATGTTGATTTGGGAGAAAACATGCTTAAGAGTCTTGAAGAATTTGATTTTGGTCGTCTTCCAAGGTTGACAACGCTTCGATTGAACAAAAATCAACTAGACTCCATCAGCGAAACGGCATTCCACAATTCGACACAATTACAAATAATTGATCTGTCTGGGAACAAATTAGAAAGATTAGGAGAAAGAACTTTCCAAGGATTGGGAAGATTGAAGCTGTTAGATTTGAGCAATAATCTTCTGTCGGAACTTCCAGAATCCATTTTTGAAAGATCTCGTCTCAGGATGTTAGAAAATGTCGATCTGTCGATGAATAACTTTGAAATTCCTCCTTTGAAAACATTGCAGAGACAATATTTCTTTTTAACTTCTGTTAACTTGTCGAAAAATAAACTGAAAGAAATACCACCAGACGATAGTATCATGGTGAACATAAAACGATTGGACTTATCATTCAATCCCCTGACGCCTGAGTCTATCTCAAATGTTCTTGGAGAACCGAAAACAGTCAGGGAACTGAATTTGGCTGGAACAGGCATAACGCATATAACCCGTTTGGAAACACCATTCCTCAACGTACTCAATCTGTCGTACAACGATATATCTGATATTCCAGAAAAGGTTTTCGAACGACCAACACTTCTGGAGGTGATTGACTTGTCGCACAATAAGATTGGGGATATCAGTGGAACTCTGTCACAAGTGTGGGGGAAACTGAAAAATTTACACACTGTAGATTTATCATCGAATCCTATTAAGAGTATTGTGCAAGGAGATTTAGATGGCCTGGAGTCATTGAAAAGGTTGAATATTTCTGGATTGGATGAGTGTACGAGGATAGAGAAAGTTGCGTTTAGACAGTTGGGAAATTTAGCTGAGCTTGAGGCTTATGGTTATCCAAGACTGGGTTATCTAGATGTGACAGGTCTGCTGCATAGTTTGCCGTCTTTGGAGCTGTTGGATGTCGAAGTGAAGGACTCGTCTGTGGGTGGAGAGCAGCTCTCGGCCGCTATGAATCCAAGGCTGGCAACTTTAGGCGTGCGAGGTTCCCGGGTGCATAGTGTAAGTTCAAGCACGCTCGCTGGTCTCAAAGCTCCCAGGATCAATGTTCACCTCAGGGACACTTCGCTTTCGTCGCTTCCTCCAGCGCTTCTCATCCCACTTCCTCGTTCCTCCAAAGTTGTATTGGACGTCAGCGCTAATGAACTGACAACTTTGTCTGCACAGTTTCTTTCTGCTTTGGATGATCGTCGTGGCGATCTTGTTTTAACAGGGCTGAAGGATAATCCCATTAATTGTGACTGTAACGCAAGAGCGCTTCGAAGATCAAACTTAGCGACAGATATTCTGTGTAAGCAGCCTTCACATTTGTCAGGACGGCTTGTAACAGAAATTGGTGATGATGATTTGACATGCGACAGAGCTCCAACTACAGAACCGACCACAACGATAGGGAAGACAAGCATAGCTCCGGTGCGAACAACAGAACCTGACATCATCTGGTCTGTTCCCACGACAACACATCGACCCAAAGTTGCCCCTGCAACTACTGTCACTAATGATGATACCCTTATCATCAGTATAGTTGGTAGTGTTGTTGCCTTCATCGCAGTACTCATCATCCTGACCTGCATTGCTCGAGTGAGGTGGGGCGGTGAGCGCTACCGCGGTCCGCCGGTGGTTCAGCACTGCGCCAATCCTGCTTGTCCATGCCCTAAACTCGTCATGCCCATGCCATACGCCACTCTGCCCTCTAAGAGGATGGCCTCCGTTTCGCCTCCCCTGCGCGCCTCCTATTCTACTTTAGGAAGGTACCCCCCACCTAACCAGCCATTCTACATTTCCTACCCTCCAGGAGACGAAAAAGAACACAGTATGACCCTGAGGTAGTCATAAAATGAGACACTTTTGGATTACAACCCGTTTTATACTCGAATTTTGCAAAATTTCGGGTTCTGCCTTAAAGAAAGCCAATATTCTTATGTACTATAGTCACTGATTTGGCTAGTGAGCATTATCGGCTGTCCCAAACAAGCCTTTACGTTCAAACAATATTTTTTATATTTCTTATTCCTAAAATAATTATTGTTGACTGTTAGAAAATTTCGTTGAACCCAGAAAATGAAGTTTTGAAAATCAGTATTTTAAGCAAGCTCTAATGTATTATCTTATTTAAGTATACTATAGTATATATATATAGTTTCGTTAATGAATCATTTTAAAATAATAAATTAATTTTAATAATACTTCTTACATCGGGGTCGTCTTCTGCTTCTGATATATGAAGTCCTGCGGTTTCAGGCTGATTTCAGGAAATGCCATCCTCCTGAATTCCTTTTAATAACGATCAGATATTATTATGTACGTATTATCTACCTATTACGGACTGTATGATATTGGATATAATCAGGTTTGTAGAATTATAATTTTTACCTTTTTGTTTTTGCCTTTTAATGATCTAAATATTATTAAAATTTTAATTAAAATATTATTTTTTTAGAGTTTTTATTGAGGATTATATGTTATTATATGCCTATATATATATATATTTATATATGCAAAAATATTTCCAAATTTAGTTATAAGGATCTAAATACTACTGTTACTTAAATTATTTATAAATTTATAATGTATTATATTTTATAGTCATAAGAAATAATTGAAGAAAGCTCAAATTATTGTTATTAGATAAATTAGTATCATTGGAGAACTGTGTTCAATTTGTTGCAAACAATAAAATATTTATTATATTTATTAACTTTTAAGATGTGAAGTAACCAGTAGTAACCAACATTATTGGTTTTATTTATCCAATCACCTTTTGCAGGTTTACATTGTTCCTTCTCTTATTGAGGCAAAATATATTTTCTACGAGGTGTCATAAAATTGCCTTGACATCCCGCGTGGGCCATGAGCTTTCCGTTATTTGAAATTTCTAATTGGAATATATCGTTTAGAAGCTCATATCGTCTTGAAATAAAATCTTCTATGATTTTTATGATTATGGACAACTTTTTCGAATTATATACAAGCTTTTTTTCTTATTTCAGTCATATTATTCATTTTAATTATTTATTTGCATTTATTTATTGTTTAAATTGATAAAATTTGGCATGCTGTCCACACCACCTTTCAGAAATCGACATATAAAAAAAGACGGGGAAAATTCTTGTTTTTTTTATTTTCAAAAATGAAAAAAAAATCTTCGTCTACCTGTTTTATTTATTCATTGTCTAATTCCACGAAAATATTTACATATAGTGTACATTTTTGGGGAATTAGACAATATAAATTAAACTAGTTTTTATTAGTCGTTCACTATATCAACACAGATCTCAAAAATGTATTCAGATAATTTGTTTGTTTTAATGCTCCTATGTCGTTGTAAGATGCCATGCCATTCCAAACAAATTTCTGAGCCATATTTTGGATTTGGGTCAGGCTGTTGTTGTGAACTTGTGAGGGACATTAAATAATTGTTTGCAATGACTAGAACACACATTATTTTTTGTAAATATTTATTTATAAGATTGGTTATAGGAACAGTATTTTAGTTCATTCGCTCTGATACGAGGCGTATACGTCCTGTATTATATTTTTCAACAAGTGGAATTTATTTAAGTTTGGCTGCCATTTTAAACTTCAAATAGATAAATCATAACGTTAGCTGAGTAGAAATCTAAGCCTATCTATCAGCCCTTTGTAAATTTTTCAAATTAGAACGTAAAGTTGAGAATTTTTTATTTATTTTTTATATTCATTTTTATATGTTATTAAGCTGTTTTTATTTTTTTAATTAGTTGTACGTTTACAATAATGTTGTTTTAACAGGGTTTCTCAGTAAATAAAATGAAAAACAAAAAAAAACATTTTAAAAAATATATATTTTAATATAACAAAAAATGTACATTATTTTAAAGATATTTAAGTAAAAAATATTGTATAATATATTATCACAGCATCACTTCTCCCATTTATTTGTTGCCTTTCAAAAAATGGTAATTACAATCGTTTCGAGAAGCACTCCTGTCATCAGTATCTATAATACATGTGTTCTTTATGTTAACTATTCCTTCTGTCAATCAGAATCTTCTTTTTATAGAACTTATTTATTGACTAGACTTTTATATAAGACCTAGTCAATACTATTAGGCCTGCTTAAAGCCTGGACATGAACCACAATAACTAACTAACAACGTTTTACCACTTGACAATTGAACTAAAGCTGTTAGATCAAAACTGAAAATATATTTTTACAGATTTGCTGTCGTTTCTCCTCTAAGACTTTTTGTCATTTATGTGCTGTGTATTACTTAATTTTCATAAAATTTCTGAAATTACCTTATTCTATTTAGCTAACGATTTTGCTCCATTCTCAACGAATCCGAACCCGATATTAGCCTTTTAGAAGTCAGTACTAAGAGTTATATATGACCTGTAATAATGTTTTGGACTTACTACTAAAATGCCCTTTTGTAGCGAATATGTTAAATATTTTATAAAGCATTTATATTTCATAAATATATCCTTTGATTATACATAAATGTATATAAAAATAAATTTTATAAATATTCTTGTCTTTCATTTTCCATCCTTTCCCTCAAAAAAAAACAAAAAAAGATAAGATCCTGAAGTCCTCAAATGGGTCAATTTATTTTATACAGAAACATCATGAATGCAAAATGCTTAATTTGTTTTCTTCTTTACTTTACTAGTTCATCATATGATAGTTCATCATATTATGCTATGCTAGGAGGTATAGATGTGTACATAAAATAAATAACATCTCTTAATTTTAAATATACCACTACTTTATTCATCGCATAAAATTTGCATAACTACATGAATCAACTTTTACTTTGTCACATAATTGTTTACTTTTTTTATACCTAATAGTATAAGAAAGTATTGTAATCGTGCAAAAATCCGAGATCGAGTTTGCAAGTTCGTCACGTTTCAAGGTTGTAAGTGTATGTTTGTGATGGGGAAATTGTGAGCGCTGTAACATAGAAATGATTATAGGTCAAATAAGGTAAGAGTCCACTCAATAATAAGATTGAACGTTTAGAGGGAGAGCAGAAACATCCTTGTGAGTCACTGTGTAGCCTCAAATTCAGAGATCGAAGGACCCACAAAAGACAAAAAACCTAAGGATATAGCAAATAAAGATAAGTTAGGGTTCTAGCCTCTGTTGCCTAGAAACACACATTAATGTAGCAATGTCAGTAGAGAGGCCAGCTACGATTATACTCAACCATAGGAAAAGTTGAAAATTTGTTCTGGTTCCAAGGAAAATAGCCGCGAAAGAAATATAGAATATGTATATATACATATGTAGGTGTTCCTTATGGCACCGATTATTCATATTTTCTGAAAAAACATTAATAGAGCAATGTCGGTAATAGGCTTCAACCAGATACGAGTTAGTTAACAATAAGTAAAGATGAAAAATATATTTTGGTTGGTTAGGACCAAATCAGCCGAGGAGGAAATACAGAATTTAGGTGGTCCTTGCGGCACCGATTACATAACTTCGCCTATACTGTAAACGATGATAATAACAAATGAGTAATTAGAATAGTAACTAAGTTAAATATAATATTAAAATAAATAAATATGGACATGCTATTTAATAAGAAACAAAGAAATTGTGCAAACAATAAGAAAACAAAAACAATTCAAAATGATATAAAACAAAATAAGACTATTGAAAAGGGAGGAATTGTAAATTATTAGTAGCCTAAAGAAATAAAATGAACTTTGCAGCTAATAATTATAACTAAAACACAATAAATTTGCAAGGATTATTATATAATAAAATAAAATAAACTGAAGGAGCTTAATTTTTACTCATTTACTTTACAAATTTTCAGAAATCGTAATATATTATGAGCAAATTTAATAAATAATGTTTTTCTCGATTTCAAATTCTTTTATAAAAAAGAATAATATATTGTTAATATTTTTAACTACCTCATCAAAAAAACTCTACAATTGATTCTAAGTCGCTGTTTGGTCTATTTGTAGAGAAATGTTTGCCTAGGGACTCAAAGAAGGAACAAAAAATGTGCATTGTCATATTTTCGTTTAAATTGTTTAAAACTATAATTATAATATAAATACAAATTATATATGAGATTACAAAAACTAAATAAAGAGGGGGGGAGCTCCGGCTCCTCTTAATCCTTCCCTCTTGTTATAACGGTTCAGTCCTTAATAAAAACAAATTTTAGGCACCTCTCGTCATCCAGTGACAAAAAAAGAGGAAGTTAATGCTACATTTTTTTTTTAAATTTTTTTTTTTTAACAAGTCGAAATTTTGTAGGGAAGTCTCATTACAGAATGACGTCATTTTGACGTCACCTAGGGAACAAGGGGATATTTACATGGGATAAGGTTAAAAACACTTCTATTCGATGTCTTTAAAATGCCTTAATCTAGTGTTTTTGTATAGTGAGCTATTTTTTTAAATATTCATTTTATTTCAATGGGGCTTAATACGAATCTGTTTTTTGCCATATCCCTTTTTACAAATAATATATTAACTTCTTCACATTATCACAATTGTAAGTTTTATTTCAATGTTATTGTTTTTTTATGTTTTTTTTTCTTCTTATCAATGTATTATAATTAATTTATTATGTTTGATAATGTTTTTTTTAGACACTTTAGAAGATGACAAACTGTGTTCAACTCCACTAAGAACCAAGGAATTTGTTCTTGGGCGAGGAAATCGTTCAGCAGCTATTGTCAAAAGTTCGTATTACTTCAAAGACTGGCCTGGTAAAAAGGCATTTGACTGTAGATTTACAGTGAAGGCTAATTTTAACCAAGGTATTTTTGCTGTTATTCAACGAATGACATTGAGGAGGGATGAAGACACGAAAAAATGTATAGACTTCATTCAGGTAAATTATTTTTGGTTTTAAATTGTATTGTTAACATTGGTAATATGGAGATAACATAATATATTTTTTATGTACAATTTAGTTGTATTTTTAAACATTTTAAATATTGCGTTGTACTTTCGTAAGATCGAAGGCCGATATCCCAATCAATTTTTATGAAATACCTAGTTCTTCCTTTGCTCATATGTTGTGACTCGTCATTTATACTTTTAAAATCATCACCTATAGATTATTTCTCATTTATTAATACCATATTTAATAATTTATTGTCTATTATTTGTTAACTATTTATTGGTACGTGCTACTGACGTGGGAATGCGTTAAAAGAGAAAAAGTACAAGCAAACATACGCTGCGTAACTGTTATTTTATTTATTATTATTATTTGTATATATTATTATTTATTTTTGACCTTATGGCAAGTCAAAAATCTGCATTTACTTATTAAGATAAGCTGTTCGTTAAGAGATAAGGCACTACTAATCTGAACCACATCTTGGATTCTAATGAACATAAACGTATGTTTTGCGCGAAATAACAATTATTTTCAGAATCTCTCTATTTTGCTGATTAAAGTACTTGATTTTCCTTTTACAAAAACAATTTTTATATAATGTTTGAAGAAAAAAAAATGAATAGAAATAAGCCTTTTAGTTATCGCACAAACGGGCACAAATATTCTGAACCTGATCTGAAGTTCATATCGTCTTCACCCTTCGTCGAAAATATACCTGCTCTCCAGTGTACCTTAACAAAAATCCCATCGCTTTAAAAAACGAAGTCTGCTATCTAAGCCTCATAAAACGACTAACTTGGAATCCTCACACGAGACTAAAAATACAAGAAATGAACAGACGTTATAAACTTCTACTAAGACTACTAGACAAAAGATCCAAATTAACTTTCCTTTCAATCAAATATCCTTCGTAAAATAGCCAATGCTCCTTATTACACTGACCTTAACGTACCTTTTGTCACCGAAGTCGCTAAATCCAAGTATAAAAAATATTTTTTTTTCCCTTCTTAGTTTCCACAATAATCCTCTAGCCCGTGTCCTTCATGGCCTAGAGACCTCCTTAGCAGCAGCAGTGACAGTGATTAGTTACAAATGAGAGGAAATCAGTGACTAAGGAGTCTCACCACTGGGTGATTTCTCCACTCTTGACATTTTGACATTGTCTTTATCTCTCTATTAGCATATTTGCTTGTTGTATTTATTTTTATACAGTTGTAAATATTTGTTTGTAAATATAAAAAAAAATCCAAAATTGAAATAAAAAAGTTCTGTGTGTGAATCCTGTGATAACTTCTGATATAATGAATATATCGACACAAAATTTTATATACGTTTCCAAAATCTGATAGAGACGAAACCTATTAATTTTCAGACTATTCGGGTCAAGAAAAGCGGGGGATTAGCGGTGAGGCTTCACACAGAGACAATTATATACGTATGGGCATGAAATTTAGTACGATGATTCGGAAAGACTCAAGAGTAACTATTGATATTTAGAGGGCGCCGGTAGCTCAGTGGTATGCGTGCTTGACTTCTGAGCTCAAGAACGTGGGTTCGTAACCCGACCGAGGCCCTTAGTTTATTTTATCTGGGAGGTAAAATAAACTTAAGCACGCCGTCCTTCGGATGGGACGTTAAGCGATGGTCCCGAGTCTGTACGATGTCAGGTACTCGTTAAAGATCCCTACCCTAGGTGAATAAAAACTTAGGGTAGGCAATATTTAGGACTCCCACAGTTGACTCGGGTTCATGTCCACCAGAGTGTCGAAAGAGCGCTCTGGTAGCAGGTGATATGACCTCGTAGTTAAAGGGTAGGCAATATTTAGGACTCCCACAGTTGACTCGGGTTCATGTCCACCAGAGTGTCGAAAGAGCGCTCTGGTAGCAGGTGATATGACCTCGTAGTTAAAGCCCGGGCATGAGTCATAAAACCTAACTATTGATATTCAACCAAATCGAGGGAGAGCGACAACACAGTTGTTATTCCGTGCTGGGGAAGTACATTGCAGATGATTTATTGTTGTTAGATTTTGGAAATTATTACTGTTATTCGTGCATAATTTCTGTTGAAATTTCTTTGTTCGAAAAAGAAATGATTTACCTATTACATTTTTTCTTATCTATATATAAAAAATGAAGAAAACCGTTATGTTGATAAGCGGAGACATATTTCTACTTCCTTGACTCAGGACATTATATAGACATTTTTAATCTATTTTCTGGTATGTGGGAGGTTTAATCGATTGTGTACAAAATGGTAGTATTTGGATGTATGTTCTAGACTTTCATAAACTTCATTTATCAAAAAAATTCGGTGAATAAATGCCAATGTACTTCCCCATAAGGACCTAATTAATTAAGTGTTCTCTCTCCCTGTATTAATAACATCAATAGTTAAGTTACACAGGGACTTTACATTAGAGTTTTTGAGTTGAGCCTCCCCCTGATCCTCCCTTCCCTTCGGATAATTTCATGAAAAATTAATATATGAGGTTTTGAATTGAAATATAAAATTTCGTGTCAATAGATTCATTACAATGGCAGTTATTAGCGTTTTTGTGTTAAGCCCCTCCAATTTACCGCTTTTCTTTGGCCTATTTGGCTGAAAATTAATAGGTGTCGTTCTTATGGGGTCCCGGATACACATATATATATTATACATTCATTCTATCAGAAGTCGTTTGTTTTTATTTATAATATTGTATTTACTTGTAAACTTTTGAAATATGTCAATAGAAATAATTAAATCAGTAGACGATAGAGATTCGTATGTAATTTAAACCTTTCTGTTTTTCACATTGATAACAAATGTTTAAATAGCTTTAATTCCTTGGCTATCACTATTTTTATCATTATTTTTTTAATTTTATTTCATCAGTTTATTAATTGTGGCAATTTGTCAGGTTGTTTGTTATCAAACGAGATAAAGCTTATATTTATCTCCATCATAATAGTTTTTTTGTTGTTTTTCTTAATGCAAGCTTATATAATGACCTTTTGTAATTGTTGTTAGTTATTATGACTCATGGCCGGGCTTTAACTGCAAGGTCATATCGCCTATTACCCGTGCGCTCTTTTGTTGCTGGTGGACATGAGCCCGACTCAACTGATGGAGTCCTAAATTTTTATTCATCTAGGGTAGGGGTCTTTAATGAGTACTTGTCATTGTACAGGGTCGGGACCGTCGCGTAATGTCCCATCCGAAGGACGGCGTGCTTATGTTTATTTTATCCTCCAGATTTCAAGAATGGAGTGACTTTCTTATATCCAGTAATGTCAGTTTGAAATGTAATCTTACTTAAGGGATAAGAGGGTAAATGATGTATTTAAAATCAGGATAAAAAAATTGTGAAAATTGGTGTTCGCTACATTTTTGTAACTGCAACCGTCTGAAAATAGGGTGTCTTATTGAACTTGGGCCACCCACTATATCTCCAGAAGTACTTATCCCATCAATTTTATTTTTGTGTAATTTTTTACCTTAAAAAATATAATTTCAGAATTTGAAAAAAAAAAATAGCGTATCATTTGAAAAAAAAAAGTTTTTATTGTGGATAAAGCCTTCCAAGAGGTAGAAAGAAGTTTCAATGTTGGATTTTTGAAGTTAGGATAAAAACACGTTCGCACTGAAAATAAGGTGTCGCATTGATTTTTTACTTTCTTATAACTATAGTATAAGGAAGCATTGTAATCGTGCGAAAATCCGAGATCGAAGTTTCAACTGATTTTCACGTTTCAAGGTCCCCTGAATACGTTTTGACCATTTTCGCGATGATGTCTGTGCGTGTAACGCAAAAAACGATTGTTACTTTAAATTTGGAATGAAGGAGTCACATATTCTAAGTTTGGTCTGATTAGATTTTGGCCGAAATCGAACGATAATTGAGGCCACTTTTTACAAGATACAGCTTATGTTTATGACCTAATCAAAAATCTTTTCGAGTAATACTTGTAGAGAATACTGAAATATTTTTTATAGGTCGTCCTTTTTCGAGATACATTCCGAAAACCATCTTGAAATGTAGTTTTGAACACATATTTTTAGATGTTTCTTTGATTTACCCAAAAACGGTTAGTCCTATCGAAAAATTGATTCTTACCAAAATTGTTTCTTATAAAATTTACAACCGCTATTGAGTCCTCAGATGAGATAGGATTAATACGACAAATGTTATAGCACCCCGAAAAATGTAAACTAAATGTCTATAACAAATATATCTAATGCAATTTTTAAATCGTAACTCATAGCAACGAACTTTAAAATATGGTTTATGTATTAGTAGTTTTTTTGAAAAATCATAAAAATTAAGAAAAATATATGTGAAGTGGCTCTCTCCCTTCCTCCTCAAAATCATTTCATTTTGTCTCATTGTACAGAGTTATCTTGAGAGTAGACATTCTTATACCCAGTAATGCCAGTATGAAATAATTTTGAGAAGGAGGAGAGAGAGTGATCTGAAAGTGTGGTTGGTATAAGAAAGTTCTGTAATGGCCACATCACATTTTTTATTTATAAATATATTTGTATTTTTTTCCCATTTATTGTTGCAGTTCCGACATTCAAGAAGGAATAGAGTTGAGTCCATGTTGGGTATTGGGATCCCTCTGAAGAAGCGGAATGACTCATGGGACAGGACCTACTGTGGAGAGCTCTCTCAGTATGAGAGTCCTCTGGAGGAGATCCCACCCAAGTCGCCGCTGGCCAACAACGCCTACAGTGACTCTGAGGGTGAAATGGAGGTGCGGATCTTTGTAGCGGATCGTAAGGTGGATCCGGACCAGGTTCTGGAGCTTCAGATAGCATTCACCTCATTTATTGGTAAATAGTTCTTTTCTTTTATATATATTCCAGGCTTTTAACTATGAGGTCATATCGCCTACTACCAGAGCGCTCTTTCGTCACTCTGGTGGACATGAGCCCGACTCCACTGTGGGAGTCCTAAATTTTGCCTACACTAAATTTTTATTCACCTAGGGTAGGGGTCTTTAACGAGTACCTGACATCGTACAGGCTCGGGACCATCGCTTAACGTCCCATCCGAAGGACGGCGTGCTTAAGTTTATTTTACCTCCCAGATAAAATAAACTAAGGGCCTCGGTCGGGTTTCGAACCTACAATCTTGAGCTCAGAAGACAAGCACGCATACCACTGAGCTACCGGCGCCCTCTATTTGTATTATATTATAAGTAATTTCGATTTTTGTATTCTTTGTATTCTGGATAGAAATTAATATAAAAAAAAACCTACTACGTTAATTTTCAATCAATTATGTATTCTCCACCTTTCCACCATTAATTTTTCAATCAAATCGGTCATATGGGAGTAGGGATTAGGGGGGCTTAACACAAATACTCTACTAACTGTCGTAGTGAATTTAATGACATGAAATTTGGGATGTACATTCAAAATTCGGAAAAGGACGACACCTACTAAATCCCAGAGGAATCATCGGCCGAAGAGGATATCAGCGGAGGATGACTTAGACTCAAATACCCTAATAATCGCCAATGTTTTGCGATTTTGTCCGAGAAAGATCTGTTCTTGTTAAATTAGTGATGACACCTGAACAAATGGTGCTGTCGCTCTGGAGGAAGATGGGCGTAGCCAGCGTGAATTTTGAATTGCACACAAGAGAAATCTTACAACATTATGTGGTGCCCTACCCTCCGTTCATTGGTGAAAATTTTATGCTAATGCATTATCACGCAAGGCCCCATGTCTCTGCGTGTGTTATGCAATACCTACAATAAGTCGGTATTCAAATTCTCAGGTTGCCAGCTCGAAGCCCGGACTTAAACACGATCGAGCCCCTTGACGTCTCAAAGGCATGAGTCATAATAACTAACTAATATAAATATAATGACAGTGTACTAAATAAAATTTGAGAAATTCTGAAAGTTGAGCATCCATGGTCTTGTTGAACATCTGATTGTAATTGTAAAGATCTTGACATCAATTACTATTAGCATGACATCGTAAAATTATATCATTTGTTCAAAAGACCTTCGATTCTAGATTGAAGTTGATAGAAAATCTTGATTCAGCCATAATAGAGAAAATATAACCTTGAACAAATAAAAAACAACCTTTTTATTTAGTTCATTGTGAAAAGTTTATATGAAGTACTATCGTCTCATTCAATAATAAGCCCACTTATTTTGATTAGTTAGTTATTGTGACTCATGCCCGGGCTTCAAGTGTCGCATACTACTAGAGTGACATGAGCCCGACTCTACCAAGGGAGTCCTGGATTTTGCATATCCAGGTTTATTCAGCTAGGGCAGAGTTTTTTAACGTATTCCCCATAATCGTATTGGCTCAGGACCATCGCTTGTCCCGTCCGAAAGACGATAGACTCAACTTATATTTAAATTTGTGAAATTCAGAATTCATTTTGGGTAAGTGAAACGATGGAATGATTTGATTTTAGATAGTTATTGTGACTAGTGACCGGACTTTCAGATTCGTCGCTCTGGTCGACGTGAGTCCGATTCAACTAGGAGTCCTAAATTTTGCCTATCATAAATTTGTATTCATATATGGTGAGATTTTTCGGGATCATAGTTTAACATCCGATCCGAAGGACGGCATGCTCAAGATTTTTTCTCACCCGCGATCTTGAGCTTAGTGAGCAAGCATGCTATCTCTGAGCTACTGGTGCCCTCTGATTATTGATTGTATAAAAACATTTTTAGATCATAATAATTATGGGTTTCTCCTGAAACATTTATATTTGCTACTTTGTAAAAACCAAAAAAATATAAATGGTAGAAAAATATGGCTGCTGAGAATATATTATCGTAAATTCAGAATCTCCTCATATAACCCAAAAGTAAAAAAAAATATAGAAAACGTTTATTTTTTAAAATATTGTTTATTTCACAAAATATATATGATATATGGGAGTACTGTATTGCTGTATTGCTAACATCTTCAGCCACGACTTAACAAATACTAAATGGTAGTTCAATAAGTTCTTAATTTTTTATTAAGTGTCAATATCTCTGCAGAAATTGTTATAATTTAAAAAAAAAATGTTTATTTTTTAGAGTGTCGAGGCGATATGGGTGTCTACAAGAGTTGCGGAGAAAATACATGCATATTCAAAGACTATTTTGCAGATAAAATCGTCAATTGTCCTTATTTAAGTTGTAAAGATGAATCTGATGACTGTCCCATCTATGTCTACGGTAAGTGCTATTACCAACTTATAAGTTGTGAAACATAAGTCAAATACGATACAAATGCAAATTGTCGAATGTGAAAATCACTAATTTTCAGGAAACTAAGAATTAAAGTAATTCTTAACTAACTTAGCAAAAATAGAAAATGTTATTCATACGTGCTTTTATGTCAATATGTGTATTTCAATATGAAAAATGTACACTAAGTTATTAAAATACAGTATTTACTGCATTGGAATATACTAAATAAGTTTGCTGAGTGCGAACCGTTTTAATAACTAAACCTGATGAAGTAGTATAGTATTCATATAAAGTGTGGAGTATACAATATTAAAAAAACTTATATTATTTATATTTTATAATATTTAAAATAATAGAGTTAATTTGGATATATATGTTGGGTGTATTACATTGGACTACAAGCACATTCATAACTCACAGTTTGCATTTTTAATTGAGGAAAATGTTAAACTTACCGATTTTGTTGATGTATGCTGAATTTTCTATATTTGACTAAAGTTGCTGCATTCTTAATAAATAAATGTGGAGGGGAGCAGTTGGTTCTATTGATAACCTTATGACTTTTGCATCGAATAAATCTACTGTTATTGTGATTATATTTATTTTTATTATTTTGAATAATGTAGTAGTAATACACCATAAGTAAATGTGATGATAAAATATATAAAAGTAATAAAAAAAAATTTATAATGAAGTAAGTAAGAAATGAATAAAATAAGTATAAAGAAAACAAAATAATAATAATATAAAAAATAAAACAAAATTTAAAAAAGTCGTCGGTGACACGAATTAATCATTTATGTTCGTGCTCTCCCTCCAAAACTCAAACGGTCGATTTGGTGTGGAATCAACACTTGTCTAGAGGCTTATAAATCTTCATACTAATTTTTGTGTCGATATATTGAATATATAGGTTGTTATTAGGGTTTTTGAGTTGAGCCTTTCCTCTTCGCGGAATATTTACATGGGGTTCTGAATTTAAATAAAAAATGTCATGTCGATACATTCATTACAACGGCAGCTATAGGGGTTGTTTTATTCATTCATAATTCATTTGTTACAATTAATTTTTTTACAATGCGAGCTAAGATGTTCCCATATCAAAAATTAATGTAATTGTGATTTCTTGGTGCCCAACATTGTTCACTGATGATGAGGATTTGAAACAAAAACATATTTTAGATTTCTCTGTTAATTAATTTTTTTTTCAACGAAATTCTTCCAGAGGTTAACTTTATAACGTTGTAAAAGAAGTTCTGGAAGATTTTTGTCGAAATAAAAAATGGAACAAAAATTGATGGCCAGTACGTTTGAGAACTTATCATATTTGAAATACACACACAACAGCAAACAATAAGAAATTTTTCTAGAGATATTAAAAAAAATTAATTTGTTATGTTTGCAGATACGACGGATCTGGAGAACGGACTTAACACAAAGGTGTATGTAACTGCAGTTTCATCAATATTTTTGTCATTCTTCCTCTTCCTTGGATGCATCATGCTTTGTCGCTACTTTGAAATGCTTTGTTGGTAAGTTGAAGTTGTTTTTGTACAAGGAAAATTAATTTATATCGTCTAAGTACACTCTGACATTCTTCTATATGTCCATAAATTCAATTTTTTATAATTTACTCTGTTAAATGCTCATAATATTTATTGATGTTTAAACAAACATCTTTGCTCTCGGTAGGGCGTCAGAGCGTAAATCTCGTTGTGTGCATGCGTACATGTGTGTGTGTGTCGGATGGTTGCGCGCGCAGCGCATACACAACTACACACTTCTTTATCTGCGATGTCAGCTGTTTTTGAGCATTTCTACGTTCATGGGATGATTAGATATAAGATAGATGTATACATATGACAATTATTAGATATAACATTGTATTTTTACAACATTATTGATCATATTGACCGTTGTAGTGAATTCAACTAAAATATCAATATTACGAACTATAAAATGACCTTTCGGTAACTAATTTTTAGGTCAAGATGCTTCGATAGCTTAATTTGTCACAATAAAAAAAATTTGTGGTAAAAGAAAATAATATAGGAGTGTAAACAAAAAAATATATAATATTTCAATATATGAGGAGCAAACATTCAAAAAGAGATTTGTCAAATTGGTAGAGATTCGAGAAAACAGCAAGAAATGATTTTGCGTGTTTATACGCTATTTCATGTAGGTTTTTAATTTTTTTTAAATTAATCAAACATAATTAATGTCATAGGTAATTAAATTTTAGCTAAAATAATTTTGACAATGGTAATTCAAATTGTGAATAGCTTGGACATGTCCGTGTTTGTTTGAAACACATGAACAAATGTTGTTTAGATTGAATCCTTCTAGGACTAATTCCCTTTCAAAAAAAAAAAAAAAAAATTGGCTAATCAATAAAAATAAAGAGGATTTGAGCGAAAACTTTATTATCAAAAAAATGTAATACTGACTTATTTTTAAAACAAATAATGTAGGTAATTAAAATTAAATATTAAAAATATTATTATCAATAAAAATAAAACAGATTTGAGCTAAAATTGTTCCTAATCCTGTTTTAATAATTCAAATTATAATAAAATTGTATTCAACTTAAATAATAAAAATATCTTTTGTGTCCAAACAGTGGCATAAAACGTCTTCTTCATGATTACTACGAAAACGCTCTTTGGACAAGTTTGGTTTTTATTGAAACCCTATAAAACAACCTTGGATATACACGGGACTAATTTTTTTTTGAAAGAACGGAGTTGATATTATAAAAGCGCGGTAAAATTCCAGTTAGAAAAGCTGTTTATCTCATTTCTTATTTTTTTGGACAAATCCTTTTTTGAATGTTTGCTCCTCATATCATTATATGATATTATATAATATTTTTATTAATATATAATAATAATAATAATAACTGCTGAAAATATCGACCAATAAATAATATATTTGTTGATATTGTCACAACAAATAATGTTTTTACCCATTTCAGGAGATACCGAACAGCTTATTGCATTTTTAAATGACAAACTTAATCTACAAATGAATACGAATCGAAGCATTTCAACAACAAATTCGAAAATTACCATCGACGTTGCATTCTCGCGGTATTTAGACACTACAAAGACAGTTGTATGTTATTTTAGCTAACTCAAATGCGTGGTGCAATATATATTTGTCATCATATGAACTCATAACTAGGAGACACTAAATCATTAAAATTGGTACATCTGCGTCAAATGACAATTAAAAAGAACACTAGCTACGGCGCCGGTAAATGTAGATAGGCAAAATTTAGGACTCCCACAGTAGAATCGGGCTCTGGTAGTAGGCAATATGACACCATTGTTAATGCCCGAGCATGACAATAAATAACTATATTATGATTTTGTGTCAGAAGTATAATCTTTTCTATGCTTATTTTTGCAGGTCCGAAACTCCAGGTCTGGAGCGACCTACTGAATTATCCCAGGTAGAACCCAGTGCTCCAGTTGAAACCCCTGACAAAGATCTACCACCCGCCTACGAATCTTTGTTCCCAGGCAGGTAATCACCCAGACTATGTTTTGAAAAAAACAAACAGAAAAAACATCTACACCTTCCTCCTCAAAGTATAGATTTTTAATTTAATTTTTCAATATATATATATTTGTGTATATTTTTATATAATACAGAGTATTAATGTGTCATTTTTATTTATTTATATTTGTAAAATTTTTGTTATTTAAGTTGATTTTTTTTTTTTTTCGGGGGGAACGGGTTATGATGGTATAAATAAAAGAATTAAAAATATAAAAAAATGATATTTAATTTTGGTAAAAAATTAAACAAGTGTTCTAACGCATAAAGTCTTGAGAAAATTATTATTAATGTATACAAAAAAAAAACTTTATTCTTCTAGCACGTTTCAGGAAGATTCCCGTCATCAGGACCCATAATTTATTTGCTAATCTTTATTGTAAACAATTTGCTTCCCTTTATTGATAATAATATTCTTTATTTCAACCTCTGAGGTAAAATTGAAAAAATTGTTTACAATAAATATCAGAAAATAAGTGAGGGCTACTGATAATGGGAGTTGTTCCCGAAACGTCTGTAATTGCTAAGTTGTAATGACCAAAAAATATATTGGAAGAAGAATAAAGCTGTAGAAAATGTATATTATTTAAAATTTTTCTGTACACCACCCAAAACTGAAATTTAGTGTATTCCTTAGCAATCGGTTGATACAGATATGAATAAAAAATGACAATAAAATATTTTTATATGTCCTTTTTTGACCAGTGTATTATATTAATTACATAGAGAAAATATAATAATGTTTATATTTAAGAATAAGTAATATATATTAGAAAAAAAATATATATATATATATTTTATATTTAAGGTAAATGTATTCACTTGATGAAGATGGTTTGAAAAAATAAATTGGCATTCGGTCTGCCAAAAATGTACTTGTATATTATTTTTGTTAATTATTCAGACATTATCAAAACTTTTGTGACAAAACAAAACAATTACATTTTATTTGATAGTCAATATTAAAAAGTAAATATATATAAATATATCAAATTAGTCATTGGAAAGTTTATAGAGTGATCCGGTGGTGGCGTCTCCGGGCCTCTTCGGGTGGCTCACTGGGTCTTCGGGGGGCATGGAGTGTGTCCTTCTGGTTCTTCTTGGCTCTTATCGGCCGGGAAAAAAATAAAAACAAAAATGTATTTAATTTTTAATTTTTTATGGCCAATATGCACGGAGCATCAGGCCAACAGGAAAAAAAAAAAATTGAATTTAAATAAATTAAAAAGTGATCAATTAAACACTATGTGACCTGGTAACTAAATTCAAACTGTTAGTTATTGAGACACATGCCCGGGCTTAAACTAGAAGGTCTTATCGCCTACTACCAGAGCGCTCTTTCGTGGACATAAGCCCGACTTTACTATGGGAGTCCAACAATTTGCCTGCTCTAAATTGTTATTCACCTAGGATAAGGGTCTTTAACGAGTACCTGACATGGTACAGGCTCGGGACAATCGGTTAAAGTCCCCTCCGAAGGACGGCCTGCTTAAGTTCTGTTTTTACCTCCCAGATAAAAAAAAAAAAACAGGTCCTCGGCTGAGCCGCCACACTGAGCTACCGGCGTCCTAGTCTTCTTTTTAATTGTCATTTGACGCAGATGTATCAATTTTCATGAGTTAATCAGTGTCCTAGTTATGAGTTGATATGCTGACAGAAATATATATTACACCACTTCTACAATAAATATATATATCCATTAAGATATATATATATATAATTCGAAAACAAAATAACTATATATTTTTGGGAAACCGAAAGCCAATCTATTGTTTATTTCAAACCAACTTCATCATGTGAATATTATACTGGTCTCAAATGAAGGATATTCTTCCTCAAACTGAAATATAAATGTATTTTCTTTTGTATTCATAATATGTATACCATTGTCCATTAAAAGATTTATTATGTATTTCACTATAAAATATTTTCAGTAAGTTATTAAAATACAGTATTTGCTGCATTGGAATGTCATTGCTGTTGATTGTTTGAGTAAGTTTTCTTTAATAGAAATTTGTTTGCGTAAAAATACAAAATACCTACTTAAAATTTTTATTTAATTCAACAGTTAATTGAAAATTACTTTCTTATGTGTATTACAGTTTGGCTTAACATTACTTACACGAGTAACAATATTCGTCCAATAGCAATATATTTGTTAAGTAACATTTTGTACTTTTATGTATCGTCCTTCTTGTGATAATTCAAACTATGAGACGTAAAAAATTTGATAAAGTTATGTATTTCAATGTGATTATAGTAAACAATTGATAAATAATTTTTGTAGCCTATAGTTTAAGAAATACAAAGTAAAAGAAGGGTCTTAGTAAGAAATGAATATAACTCAAAATTGATAATAATAGTTATTCTTTAAATATGAGGCTCAACTCAAAAATTCCCTATTATTGCCATTGTAATCAATGTATCGAAATGAAATTTCATATTTAAAGTCAAAACCCAATGAGGGCATAACCTGTCAAATTTCAGCTATATCGGTCGAAGGTAAGGGAGGGTTCAGGGGCTGTGAAGATCGCCATTCCTACTATACATCGGCAGTGATGCTTTTCAAAACAGGGAGAGGCTACTGAGTTCCGCTGCCGTATTGCTCAAAATCATAGCTCTGTTATCTTCAACACTATTTTACGAAGGGCGGTCTTAACAAAATATGTCACATAATGTCAGAGTTTCAAGAAAATACCGCATTACCAATCCAATATCAACAAAACTAAAAAAATTTACATTTTGTGTTTCTGGTGTAGAATTAAAGCGCTAAAGCCATCTCTAGAGAATGCAATATCTTTTATTATTGCTGTATATTGTGTTTGGTGCACCATGCCGTGCAACATCACCCGTCTATGTTTGTAGAGGGAGCTTGGAATCTGACTAGTGCTTATGTAAGGTTATAGTGACGGGGTCGACCAGCGTGTGGCTGATCGATGGTTGTCCAAGCCTGTTCAGAATGCAATACCATCATATTTCAAAAAATACTATGAAACATTACAAAAATTGTTTAATCTTTGATTGAATTATCAGGTTATCCCATTAGTAATTTTAGTTTTTGTATCCTGGGATATAAAGTATTTAACAATTTTCCGTTTTGTTTTTAATCTGAGGTGTATTTTCCACAATTTCTTACAATATTTTTCCATCTTAGTAAATTTTCATTGCCAATAAATAAAAAAATTGAATATGGATCTGAAAAATAATAGGACTGTCTTTTCCGATGAATCCATCCGTTGGCCTATCATAGTGTTGGTAACTCAACTGCAACTCTTCGCATTGTCCTGATAATAAAACAAAACATTTTATTTTATCTTAAATTAAAGTTTTTTTTTATTTAAATTTAATTTTTTTATTGTTTAATTTTTATTTAAGTTTCGCTAATATAAGCATACTACTTTGTACATATGTGTCAATATAGGACCTGAAGAAGTCATACTCAGTGCTGAAAGGTTGACAGAAATTTTTTAAGTTTGATTTTATCGACCATCAGCCTGTTCTCTCTCGATTAGATCGTTGGTCAATCCTACTACGTGTTAATACTAAAGTAATATGTAACATTATTTACAAACTTGTAAAGAAATGTGTTTCAAAACGTGATTTTAGGATGGTTTTCCGCAAGTTTCTCGCAAAATGGACAACCTGCGAAAAATCCTATTTAATATAAAATTTGTCTTATAGTTTTCTCTACAACGTTTATTTAAAAATATTTTTGATTAGGTCATAAACATAAGCGGTATCTTGTAATATTTACTTAAGTAAAGTGATCTTAATTTTCGTGCGATTTCTGCGAAAATTTAATCAGATCTAAGTTTGCACAAGTGACTTCTTGATTACAAATTTCATGTTCATAGCTAATAGTTTTTGAGTTGGAGCGCTCAGAAAGCGCCAATCTTTTGCTTGCTCAATCCACTGCAAGAAAATCCAGGGTCCTAGGGTATATTTTAAGAAACAAGGGTAAAATTCAAGACAAGCTAAGCATTATCTTGTTTTTCTTCGAATGGATTCAGTCTGGATCTGGGAGTCACAAAAATAATATAATAGTTATTAACATTTTCTGCTAAAATATTTTGAAACACTTAATAAAAATAAAGAAAAAATAATGTTATTTTTTTTAAAAATATAGTTTATTGGATACAATATATCGAAAATATTCCCATATATTGTATATACTTTGTGAAATAGATATAGACTAATGGTACTGAATGCATTTTAAAAAAAATATGACGTCTCAACTAACTGTATTTATTACAAATACCTTCCAATTTCGGTCCTAACAAGAAGACTGTACATACTAAATATATATTATTTGATTCTATATTTTTGAGGTAAACAGGTCGGGTGTTATATATAACAAAATATCCAGTTTGAAGACGTCGAAATTTTACAACTGCTTTTATGAAACTGCTGAAATTTAGGGCATCAATTACAAAGTATAGAAAATTGTTTAATAATGTAACAAAAATATAGTCACATAGTTATGTGTAAACATTGTGTGTTGTTCACTGGAAAAGAAGGGAGGAAAGAAAATTCAGTAGCAACATTTTTTATGTAACAATATTTTATTTGTTAATTAATTTTTTTGGGGGTAAAATTGATGCAATCCGTTTATATGTTTACACATAAAAAATTAAATAAACATCCGATCTTTTTCCTTAGGTACAGAAATTATTTTCTTAAATAGTATTTTTATAAGTAGGTAGATTTAAAAAAAAATTTGAGTGCCAATAAACTGAAAACGTTACCCTAAAGTTACTTACAACTTCAAGGTAAAAAAGTAAGAACAATAATAAAATTTGTGTATTTCATAATCAGTATTTCTTTTTAGTTTTCTGTTTTATTATGTAACTGTTTTTCAAATGTATTGTATATTATAAAAAGTGTATATATATTTTATATTGAATGTGTTGTATGTTTTTTCACATTTTATTTTATGAATTTAATAAAAGCATGAATTTAATATATTGTTTTTTATTCTTTTAAATAGTTATAAAATTTTTGTTATTTTAACTCTAAGCTCTTCTTCTGAACAACCCGAACCGTTCGTGCGACGGCATTGGAACTGCAGGAAGTCCTGAAATGTTGCCTGCACGACCAAACTAGGGTGAAGAGTTGATTCGCGGGACAAGATCGCATCCTGATGACAGACTGACCATCCGTTGTTCAGTCGATTTGCCACTATCTTAACTTCAGGTTCCTTCCTCGACTTAATTTTTGCATTTATACATAAAATCTAGTTGCGTAACTATAATGCTGATTATAGCGACTTTTTACGTATGAAATATGAAGGCCATTTCTTTTTCTTATTCTAGTACACACTTTTTCTTCAACATAATCTTTTTTTTATTGCTTTTCTCCGTTGGGAATGGCAAAGTATCTAATCCCCAGCATAATAAATAAAATGCTTATATTCAAAATTCAACTTTGCTAATAATAAAACGTCATCGATTAATCACCCCCAGGACGAATTAATCTATTAAGTTTTATCTCTCTCTCTAAAAATAAATCAACAGTTTTGGCTAAAAATCACTAGGGGTTTTCTGAATCCTCACACTAAATTTCTTTTAAATACATCTGCAGTGCATACATCGGCAAAATGCTCACCCTTTATTATACATTTAAATAAATGGGTATTTTCAATGTTGCGTAATAAAACACAGTGCACATTTTTTGATTAAAATTTTATTTATACATAAAATTAATTCAAACAAAACTATACAAATTTATTTACAAAACTACTTACGACACTAACAGTACAAAAACTTGTAATTATATATATCAGACTATTTTGATCTACGTATCACAGAATAAGCAAAAATACAACAAAAAAAGGCAGTAGGGATTGATACGCTGTTCTGAAAAAACAATGTCACAATTTCAAAATAGGGGTATTTTGTCTGATATGCTTGGTTTCAGAAATACCGACTATGTGTTGAAATGAAATTTATTCTGAGACATACGTCCCCTAAGAATAATATCATAAGAGATAAACAAAAATATTGGTCCCTACAGTAGCCCTGTATCCTTAATAAAGTACTTCTGCAGCAAGTTCCTTCTATACCCTGCCTCGGTTCTGTTATGCTTTCTAGAGTTTTACATTGGCTTAGAATACAGCCAGAATACCTCGCCACATTTCCTGCAGAAAAGGCTTCTAGCGTTGCCCATATTTTTCATATGACACTGTCTGTAATCAGCTATGTCATACGTTTTAGGTTCATTCTGCTCATGTACAGAAGCTCTAGCCTCTGAAGGTTCCATAAGAAAGGGTTTTGAGTGTTTTTGCTTAGGGACTCTTCTCCAGAACTGGATGAGTTTCCTGGTCAGCCAGCTTTTAAACTGTTCTTAATAAATCCCGCAAAAGAGTTCCGATCGTTGGGTCCTCTGTCAGCTTCTGACCTGGTTAATTGATCATCCCTTTCGTTACCTTCAAATCCCTGATTCTCCTGGCCCCGACCTCAACTCTACTCTATTTTGGTCAGCCAGGGATTCCAGGACGATTATGAGATCGATGTTGACAGCTCAGACAGTATTAGGATCCACCCTCCCCTGCCTGACTGTCCTCCCATGATGTATTCCAGCTCCACCTCCTCATTTTTTGAGCAGTCTGAAGCAAAACTTACCCCGATCTTGGGTCTCAAGGTCTGACAGTTAATTACAATTATGAATAATTAAAATTTGTTTTTTTACATCTGCAAATAACTATTTTTGCAATTGTATCATTATTATTCCAGAACAACGATATAATAAATTAGTTTGATCTTGTTGCCTTATCATATAAGGTTATTGGCGAAAATAGCGCAACGAGGAGGAATGTAATTTAATAATCTATCTTCTTTACCTGTAGTTATGTGTTTAGTCCTTGCATAATACAAATGTGGTATAAAGACGTGTTGCTTTTATACAACATACAGTAAGTCCCAGAAGTAACTTTGTCACGATAACTATACAAAAACTAATTCACTTCAAAACAATTACAGTCGACTTTAACTTTGCAAGCCTCAATGTACATTCTTGTTTACGGTAAACACAACTGACTTTGTAAGATGTACATTTTTGCCACTGTGATGGGGATTGCACGAAATCTTCCACTTCTTTCGGGCACAATTCTTGTTTTTTTTTGCCAAAGTTCAGACGTGTCTGACAGGGATTCAAAAAATACTGTCAGGAAAAAAAAAAAACCGAATTATTAGAATTTGGCAAAAGAAACAAGAATTGTGCCAGAAAGAAGCGGAAGATTTCGTGCAATCTATCGCAGTGGAAAAAGTGTACTTACAAAGGATTGGAAGGAGTCCATTGTTACAGATGCGCACGTGGTGTTTATCGCAAAATCAAATAAAAGAATGTACCTTGAGGCTTGCAAAGTTAAAGTTAAAACTAATCATTTTAAAGTGCTAACTATCCATTTTAAAGTTGACTGTAATTGTTTTGAAGTGAATTAATTTTTGTTATAGTGAAATTATTTTATCTAATTGCAATACATTTTCGTAGTTAGGCATAGCAATATTTATGTTCATTTAATCTATTTTAATATTTTAAAGTTATTTTAAATATGTCATTTTTAAGTTAATGTGCATGCAGTGCCCCTGGTGGAGGGCTGAGTCAACATAATGCCACCCCACCTATATAATCCCTTAGTATGATGCAGCTCCCCTCTGATCCCCCCCCCCCCCCCCCCCTCCCACTCGGCTGATTCCACTGAAAATTAATAGGTGTCCTCCTTATAAGGCTTTGAATTTACATATGAACGTTCATGTCAATACGTTCATTACAACGGCAGTTATTACTTTTTTTATGTTAAGCATCGCCACTAATCATTACATCTGAGACACTCTGCCTGTCTCTTGTACAATATAAACTTCAGATTATAGATACTCTTATATAAATTGATTATTATTCAAACCACAGTTCTTAAAATTGTATTTTTATTTTTGATGAATATAAAAAATAAATTGCGGAAAAATCATATATACAATGAGACTGAATATAATAAGAAAAATACTGGAATGCAAACTAAAGATAAAACGAACTTGAAAGAAATAAAACTTGTTTATTTATGATATTGTCTAATTTCACCAACTATATTTACATGGGAGTACTTTCGGTATTTCTACCATCCTCAGCCAAAAGCATAAGAGATAAGACTGACGTGCTTTTGGCTGAGGATGGTAGAAATACCGAAAGTACTCCCATGTAAATATAGTTGGTGAAATTAGACAATATCATAAATAAACAAGTTTTATTTCTTTCAAGTTCATTTGAATTATTTCACAATATCACTGCAATAATGTCAGTTTTCATTAAAGATAAAACCTCTCAAAGTATATATCATATTTACTTTTTCCTATGGAAAATTATGTAATAATGACAAAATTCGAAATTGTTTTTTTCTAATTTTGTTCGTTTTTGAGAACTGTACGTCCGTCGTTCCCAATACTTTTAAAAATAAACGGATTAATTTCGACCAAATTTGATTTAGGTACTCTGTGATACTCTCTATAAGGCCAGCAATTCTCAAGCAAAAAAAAAACGCGCCAGTAGTTTGGAAGTTATGCTCTGTCTGTCTCTTGAAATTTTTGCGAAAATCAAATCAGTGTAGTTTTTACGCCCAATTAAAAAAATTATTCACAAAAAACGAAATAAAAGTTTTTTTAAATAAATATATTGACGAACTAATCCCCCTATGTACCAGAAGCACTAGCATTGGTTTTCACTAGCTATAGGAAGTTATGTAATCGGTCAGAAATTCGATGCTGAATTTTCAACGGAATTTCATGTTTTTCCACTTCCTGATGCAGAAAATTAAAAAAAAAAAAAAAAAAAAAAATTGTTGTACGTATGTGTGAGCACGAATGAAAATAAACTATTGATATATATTTTTCAAATTCGTAAAACAGCTTGAAATTTCTTTCAGGTTTACCGTCTTCAATAGGTATAAGATTTTGCGTTCTGTTATACCTAAATCAAACAGGAAAACTGTTACGAAATTGTGAAAAGAGCGGTCAAGCGCAAAATTGATTTTTGGGGTCCATCAAAAATTTACATTGTACTCTAAATTTATTATTTTTTTAAAAATATACTACACATTTTCTGTATAAAAATAAATAACACGTCTATGAACATTCAGTACATGCCTACATTGCAAACTATATATTCATATATAAATATATATTTATTTATTATTATATTATTTTGCATTTTAGTGAAACTTATCCTCATACCGAAATATTAAAATACTTGTATTTTTATGTAAAAAGTTCCGCTCTAAAAGTAGTGATGAATAACAAATTCACGATATCGCTATTAAAAATTGAAATAAAATATTAGGTTAGGTTTTATGACTCATGCCCGGAGTTTAACTAAGAAGTCATATCGCCTACTACCAGAACGCTCTTTCGTCATTCCGGTGGACATGAGCCCGACTCTACTGTTGGAGTCCTAAATTTTGCCTACTCTAAATTTGTATTCATCTAGGGTAGGGGTCAACGAGTACCTGATATCGTACAGGCTCGGGGCCATCGCTTAACGCCTCATCCGAAGGACGGCGTGCTTAAGTTTAATTTACCTCTCAGATAAAATAAACTAAAGCCTTGGTCGGGTTAATAAAATATTATAAATTGTCAATTTAAAATAGTATTTAAATTTGAAGTTCAATTTATTTATTTATAAATAAAATTTACATGTCTTACAATCACTAAGATGAGAGTGTGAAGGGAGGAGCCTTGGGCCAGTAGACGCGTCTGTATCGCGCCTTATCAATAATATCCATAATTATTTTACATAGTCGTAATTCTAAAAATGTTTGTTTTTCATTTAGATGACCGATGTTTTTGTCCATTCTATTCCAGAAGAGATAACCGCTATTCAAGAAATGGTTGAAAAAGAACTTGAGTGAAGATGATACAAGTTTTCAATTGATTTTGATAATTCAGGAGTATATCTTAGCGATAGTAATGGCTCAGTTCAAGACAGAAATTTTATTTTGGGGAAAAATGTAATGACAATTTGGAGACTGAAACACCTCTAAACCGCAACGTCAATTTTCTGACCTCAATCCGGCCAAGGCCCTTATGTTTTTTATGAGCACGCCGTCCTTCAGATGGTCCCGAGCCTGTATGATGTCAGGAACTTGTTAAAGACCCCCTTAACTATTAGAAGACTCCTACAGTAGAGTCGAACTTATGGTCCATCAGAGCGATGAAAGAGCGCTCTGATAGTAGGCGATATGACTTCGTAGTTAAAGCCCGGGCATAAGTTACAATAACTGAAGGTTTCTATATATTTTTTTAAATTAACTGTATTTATTTGTTATTAAATTCCTTTTGTTTCCATTTGAACATTTTGTATTAATAGTAATTTTGAATGTGAATAAAGAATAGTGCTGAAGAAAAGTTTATGAATTCGGATTACAGTTTCATAGTAGTGTAACATAGAGTATTCAGATAAGAATAAACATAAATCTCATGATTTTAAAAATAAATTACAATTAAAATATATATTTTACATAATTTTTAAGTGAATGAAATACAAATGTGTATGCCTGTTGGCCTAGGACAGCTCAAAGCCAGTATTACTGGATATGGCGTACCTTAATTTGTCCCTGAGAGTACCTTTTCGTTGGTAGTTGGGCAGTTTGAGGAGGTTGAAACAAGTTGACGAAGTCGGTAGCCGATGCTGAGGATCACGTTTTCGAATTGTGAAAAAACCTCGAATTACACTACCTGAAATACATTTTAAATATAATTTTTAAAAAAATTGGAAAGTTGCGCAAATTACACAGTAATCTTGTTTTATAAGATCGAAATCAGAGCAAAGTATAAGCATATTTATTTTGTTAATGCACAAAATTAAAATATCTATTAAGATTATAGTACACTGAAAAATAGAAAATTAACATTTTCAAATAAACTAACGTATCCTATAACCATGTTATGGTTTAACGGAAATAAATATTACTATACATTATTATAAACGTATCCATTCCGCAGACGTCGCACTCGTGATCTTGTCTATAAACTTCTTTGATATTGTGTGTAAGGAGAGTTGTTAATAATAAACTTCTGTTTTTCTTTAAGGTCTTATCTCCCAATTTATTAATTTTTCACTATTTTTTCTTCATAATAACTTTTGTCAAACAGTTTCGGGCCTTGCCCATTCTCAATTACTGAAATAACAGTTTTGTTACAAGTTAACATTAAACATCACTTGTAACTCTTGGACAAAAGTTCTTATGAAGAAAAAATAGTGAAAAATTAATAAATTGGGAGATAAGACCTTAAAGAAAAACAGATGTTTAAATTGTCTCTGCAACATAAAACACCAAACTTTTTTTTTGTAGGAATTTACTGTAGTCAGATTCCATCTCTTCAATGGATCTCCTACGGAAATAAAAAAGGTTATTTTCTATTTTCCAGTGTACTATCATTAAAATGTAGGGTATATTTTCTATTTTCCAGTGTACTATCATTAAAATGTAGGGTATATTTTCTATTTTCCAGTGTACTATCATTAAAATGTAGGGTATATTTTTGAAAAACTAGTTTTTGTATATTTTTTTATATAAGATTCTGGTGCGATCTGTTAGGGCTTGACGAATATTTCAGTAATAAACCAGTTTTTGTGATGATAAAGTCTGTCTCAAAAAAAATAGAGATGTAACAAAGAAAAAAAAAAAACACCCGGAGAAAACAAAGATTGTCCACATAATAATGGGAGAAAACAAGGATTGCCCAAATAATAATGGGAGAAAACAAGGATTGCTCACATAATGATGGGAGAAAACAAAGGTTTGTCCTGAAGCAACTTGTACTCACCTATCGTATCGCCGGTGTCTTCATCGTCTCCCACTTCAACGCACCGAATGGAAAATGGAGGCTCCAGATGTGCGAAACCTAGGAGGGGAGGTTTAGAACAGCTGGTCACAAACTGAAAGGCAACAATTACAAAAAAATAATTAATCCTTACTACTGATACAATCAATTCTGCTTGGAGCAGATTTTTTTTTTTTTTTTTTACGAAAAAAATATATTTATAGTTCAGTTTCTGAGAGAATAACTGTAAAAAGAAAAGTGGTCGGTAAATCACCGGCAATGTACATCCTCAGCTCGAATTAGTTGTAATTAACAATGTTTTCACTCTCCCACTAAACTCTTTTCCTCTTTGGCAAATTTGACTGAAAATCAATAGATGCCACTACTCAGCCACTTTTCAATCCTCGTATAAAAATATGACGATACACTTAAATTGGCGATTAATGGGGTTCTACAGTTGTCCCCCTCTCCTCTGAACCACTCTTTCTTTACATTTGGCGGATTTGGCTGGAAATCGGTAGGTTCCGTCCTCAAGAGGTTTTGGATCAATGTACACAAATTTATGTTGTTACATTATTAATTACATCGGAAGATATTAGGTTTTTTTTGCTTATCCCCATTCTATCGGGAATTATCGTGCCCCCAGAAACACATACATATATTTTTTTTTTTCATTTATGGATTCAGAGGGTCGGAAATTCTGGTGGACACTCAACATCCAATTTTTATTGATAGCTATTTTTTTTTTTTTTTTGCAGATATTGTGAAACACTTAATAAAAAATAAAATATTGTGTATTTCATAAAATGTATGTAATATACTCTCGGTATTGCTACCATCTTCAGGCCACGACTTAACAAATACTAAATGGAAGTTCAACCAGTTTACAATCCTAACAGTATCCTTCCTTCAGCCCACACGGGGTTTTTCCTGTCCCTCCTGTACAGTTAAGTCTTAAAATATGAAAAACATTAAAAATAAAATTTCGCCTCAAATTGAAATCTTAAGAATAATAGAAAAATTTTTGAAATAGTATATGCTCATTAAAATACAAATATATAAATGCATATATGAAATAAATTAAAGATAATAATAATAAATATATGAATAAAAATAAAAAATATATAAAATAAAGATACAAAGTTTTTTTGAGGAAGTAGGTACGTATACACAGAGACTGCAGGATAATCTTATTGGCTACAATTGATAAAAGGGGTGAATATTTGAGATTGATCTGATCGTTCATACAATATCCTTTTTTTAAATATATTGTCTAATTTCACTAACTATATATACATGGGAGTACTTTCGGTATTTCTACCATCCTCAGCCAAAAGTCAGTCTTATCTCTTATGCTTTTGGCTGAGGATGGTAGAAATACCGAAAGTACTCCCATGTATATATAGTTAGTGAAATTAGACAACATATTAAATAAACAAGTTTTATTTTATTTTTCAAGTCCATTTGAATTATTTCACAATATCTCTGCAATAATGTCAGTTTTCAATATCCTTTTTGTAGTGCTCTGTTTATTCCCAGTTGTTCCAATGAGTTGAGTAATGTACCTTGTCACAAAAATGTAGGTATTGTATGCCAGTATTTATGTCAAAATGGTTTTTGTTTTCGTTGATGTGTTGTGCGAAAGTTGATTTTACTGAGTTGTATGTTTTGTCAGTGTTAAATAGACAATATTTTAAAAAAAACATACTTTTCTTCTTTATTTTTTTATCTAATTTTAAACCTATTATAGAACTTCTTCTGTACTACATTAGCTAGGGGAAGTAAAAAAAAACTGAATCTACAGGCCATTTCACATTCAACTTAACGTTTTCCACTGTCATCATCTCCCGTAAATACAAATATCAGAGTGAAAGAACAAAGACAGAGAGGCTATCCGGACTGGTAATTGGAAGAACAGAAGTGATAATATACCTTCAAGAAGAGTCGTCTCTCTTCCTCAGAGAAGTCCTTCTGGAGGATGTCCCAAAGCCAAAGGACGACCCGGTGTGAATCATGGAAACCTCCGTAGTACTGGGTATGGCGACGAAGATCGTTCATGTCCAGAGGTGCGTTGTCTCCAGAGATCAGTCGTTGAAGCTGCAGAAACAAGTAACATTTCATAATAGGGAGTCTAATAGAATATGAAGAGTGAAGGAGAAAATACCATGAATAAATATCATACAATAAAATTGCCCACCCAAAAGTGATATTCAAGATGGAAGACAAAAATATCCAAAACAAAAATTGGTTCCATAGAATAAAATATTGATATATTGAATTAATGACAAACATCAATCAAATGGTGTTACTTATTCATTGTATACACATTTTTTTTAGATACTGATGATGAGAGTTCTTCCGGAAACATCAATTTCCTGAAAATGTATTATTATAAAACATCAGGTTTTCAACCTGAATAAATTGCAGAGAATTCATTTTTCTCCACTTGCTCAGCTTTTCTTTCTCTGTTTCTTCTCTCAATCCGTTCCAGGGGAAAAAAAGGGTCACGATAGTGGTTCTTAAAGTTGCCCAAAGGACTTAGCAAGTTGGAATAGAATAGGCTGTTATCAACAGGGCCAGTGGTGGATTAACCAATAGGCAAACCTAGGCAGGTGCCTAGGGCCCCCGATGCTGAAGGCCCCAATGTCTAAAAAAAAAAAAAACCTTGTCACTTTTAAAATGATTTTACACGCTTTTGGGAAAAATAATACAGATCAAATTTGACAAGGAATTTGACCCGAGTTATTTTTCCCAATAAAAGGTATGAGGGGCCCCCTATTAAGCATGATTTTTTTTCGTTTTCAGAGTTGAAACGAATCAAGGCTGTCCGAAGAGCTACTATGCAGCAAGAGCGAATAGATAATATCTATTCGCGAATAGATAATATCAATTAATTCATAAAAAAAATTGCTGAAAAGTTTTCGTTTTTTGTGGGGGGGGGGGGGGGGGGGGGGGTTAAAAATAGGGGGGCCCCACATTTGCAATCATCAAGCAAGCTTAATCCGCCACTGAACAGGGCTTATAAGGATGCTAGATGTGAAATTTTATGAAAATTCGACCAACCGTTGTCCAGCAAATTGGTTTCGGGCCCCCTACAACCCCCTCTCCCAAGCATGTATATGTATAGAGCATACACTTGAATGAATTCCCTTTCTTACTATTGTATGAGAAAACAAAAAAAAAAAAAAACGAAGTGTTTCCCCAGAAAGAATTAATCGGTTCAAAACTTTTCGTTACCTCTGCGAAATCAGTCGACCGTTTCGGCTAGTAGTCAATATGATACTTAACATTTTTGCAGAGATATTGTGAAACACTTGATAAAAATAAAGAAAACGTAAGTTTTTTAAAAATATTGTCTATTTCTCAAATAATATATATTATGGGAGTACTTTCGGTATTGCTACCATCTTCAGCCACGACTTAACAAATACTAAATTGAAGTTCAACTAGGTAGTTTACAATCCAAGCGGTAGGTAGCTATCCTTTTTCAGCCCCTACGGGGTTTTCCTATCCTTTCTGGAAATAAACAGAGCGCTACAAAAAGGAAATTGTATGAACGATCAGACCAATCTCAAATACTCACCCCTTTTATCGCCAATAATATAATCCTCCAGTCTCTGTGTATACGTACTTACTCTCTCAAAAACTGTATATTTTATTTTATAAAACTTTTTATTTTATTTTTATTCATATATTAACAATTGTTATGGGGGCCATGGTGGCCGTGCGGGCTAGAGCGTAGGGCTTTGGTCGCATGGTCTCACCATGGTTTGCGGGTTCGAATCCCGTTTTATTTCGTAGATAGAACTCCCTCCCGGGGCCATGGATGTCTTAAATAATTATATATAACACATTGACATGGCTAATATGCACCGTACATAAAGCCAAAAAAACAAAAAAAAAAAAAAACAAAAAAAAAAAAAAAAAAAAACAATTGTTATCTTTAATTCACTTCATATAAGCATTTAATCAACACATGGTATTTCAATTTTTTTATTTTTTAAGATCCCAATTTGGGACGAAATGTTATTTTTTATGTTTTTCCATATTTCAAACATTAACTGTACAGAAAAGATAGGAAAACCCAGTAGGGGCTGAAAAAGGATACCTACCTACCGCTTGGATTGTAAACTACCTAGTTGAACTTCAATTTAGTATTTGTTAAGTCGTGGCTGAAGATGGTAGCAATACTGAAAGTACTCCCATATTATATATTATTTGTGAAATAGACAATATTTTTTAAAAACATACGTTTTCTGTCTATTTTTAGTAGTCAATAGTTGACTTAGGTTCTTCTGAATCCCCATACAAAATTTTGAGTCGATACATTCATTACATCGGCAGTTATTGGGTTTTTCGTTCGACCGATCCATATTCACGGAAAATTCATAGATATCATCCTAATGGGGTTTTGAATTTACATATGAAATTTTGTACCGATACATTCATTGCAACAGCAGTTATGAGAGTTTTTGTATTGAGCCACCCCCTAATCGCCCACATCCCTTTGGTCGATTTGGCTGAAAATCAGTAGGTGTCGTCCATTATGGTTCCTGGATACACATCAAATTACGCACCGAATCATCGATTCTATCGTGAGTTATCGTCTTCACAGACACAGATTTTTTATTTTTTCATTTTTGGAATCAAAACCCTGTTCTGAATTTTGAGATCCGTTGGGATCTCATGTGTCCTAATATTTGAACTTACTTCAGGTGTAGAAAAGAGCGAAAGCCAGTCCAAATTGATAATAGATCTGAATCCACGGATGAAAGCTGCGGTCTGTTCCCGGATCTGCGTGTGCATCCTGAAGTGAGCCATTAGATGGATATAGTTGATCCTATACAACAGAATAGAAATACAATCAACTATATTATGTATATAATATCAATATCAAATACATAATAACCATAGTAACTTCACAAACAGCGATAAAGGAAAGAAAATGAAGAACACACAGAACAACTAAAAAAACTGTAGTTACACAAAATATCTACAGGACTTCCTTATTACCACCATATTTTGGTCAAAATATGTATTGGGTGTCTTGAAATTTGAAAACTGATTTTTGCCCGATTACAATACTTCTTTATACTAAAGGTATAAGTAAGTAAAATATTATCGATAATCGTCGCGGTTTTTTCACAATTTTTCTGCTTCCTCCCAAAGTATGAGAAGTAGAAAATAATTTTTTTTTTGCTTTGATCGTTATTGGGTGGGAATCTCAATAGATATTAAAAAAAAAAAAAATCATAATAAAACGTGTCACATTTATGAAACATAAAAATATGATGAAAACTTTGATTTCAATTTTCGGACCCATTACAATAATTTCCCTGTATGCTAGAACGTTAATAAGCCATATAAAAAATACGAATGCGTTTTCTCAGTGTTGCCAAACTCAACCATATTGCATTTTTATTGAGCCGCCTCGGTTTCATGCCCATACACACAAATAGAGACTCACTTATTATGATTATTGACGATGACGGCCCTACCGCCAGGGACCAACTCATGAGTGACAAGCTTGCCCATCACATCATGATCCACTGAGAAGGTGAGGTCCAGCTGACTCACGTCACCCTCGAAGTGTTTGACATAGGTGAGAGACCTGTAGAGGTCCTTGTCCAGAGAGGGCAGCTCGTCAATGCAGGAGTAGAGAGCTTCTTGGGTCTGGCCGAGTACCTGGCTCAAGAAGAAGGAGGCGAAAGGCACATCCACCACTATCCCCTGCCAAAACAACAAATTGGCTTGAGGAAAACATTTCGAAACCATAGAGAAGAACATTTAAATTTAAAATGATTGAAAAATGTCAAGTATGACTACCAACAGATATTTTATGATCGATATGAGGTAGATAAGTCCTCTAAATCAATCGAACGGTCCGCAATCGACCGGTGAATCCTCATACTAAATTTCTTGTCGATACATTTATTACTTAGGCAATTAGTAGTATTTTTCAGTTGCGCTGCTCTTTATTTATTTTTTTGGGTTGCCGAACTCCGATGGACCTGTTGGCCGAATCATCGGAAAAAGAGCATAACCAGTTAATTTATCAAATAAAAATAATTATTTGTTGCTGAGATCGGCTAGAAGCGACCGCAGCCCATCTTAATTTTTGGCGCGCCGAGAGAGCTCATGATAAATGTGGGGCGCTCGCTGGCTGTAGTCCGGATTGCACCTCTGATCCCCATGGAGAAACAAGCAAGCATCATGACCCTGCGCCGGGGAGGCCTACAGTCGTCCCCGGCGCCCCAACGAACCACAACTAGCGAACGTCCTACATTTATCCCAAGCTCTCTCAGCGCGCCAAGAAAATTAAGGCGGGCTGGGAGTGACCGCTGACCGTCACAGATGGTCGCGCCTACCCTACCACAGCAACATATATTTTATTTCATTATGTAACATATGTTTTTTATTTGTTAATAAAATTGTTAGGCCCCCTTTTTCCCGACGATGGTGTCATGGCCTCCACCGGAGGTCAGTCACAAAAAAAAAAAACTCTGATCCCCGTTCCCTTCGAAAGAATTCGCGGAACATTAATATATGTCGTCCTTATGGGATTTTGAATTTACTTATGAAATTTCGTGTTACCTTCATTACGTCGGCAGTTATTAGAGTTGTTTTTATGTTAAGATCCACCTCCCTAATCCTTACTGAAAATCAAAAAAATTTGTTTCGATACATTCTTTCTATCAGGAGTTATCATGTTAACATTCAGGACATTTTTGATATGTAAACATCTTAGCTCTCGGTAGGGACTATGTCAGACCGTTAGTCTGTACACAACTACACACTTCTTTATCTGTGATGTCAGCTGTTTTTGAGTAATAAATAATATATTTGTTTTTTCACTTTCGGAATCAGGGGTTCAAAAAATATAGGATTCAGATCAAAACTCAACACTCAATTTCTGACCAATCACATAACTCCCTCTATACCTTACCTCATAGACAGCTTTGCCGAGCATGCGTCCTATGAACTCAAACAGCTGTAGATGGTTCTCCTGAAGATGTGAGGTTGGAGACGGATAAAGCCTCTCTTCAGAAGTCACCTTGAACAGGTTCAGTGAGGGGTCGAACACTCGCTTGATCGTCTCCTCTAGGAACTCTGTGTTCAAATGTCAAATATACTGATTAAGGAAGGATTGACAAACAATGTAATATCAATATATCGATAGTTCTTGAAACTATCGATATTACTATCGAAATAGTTTTAGTAGTAAGCAGAAGTGACATCCAGTCACTCTATGATGCTCATGTATATACACACATGTACCATGTAAGTAATTTAACGAAGACAAATAAACAAGATGTCGTACAATGTTAGTAGCTATATTTCTTTTAGTAGCAAAAAAGTTCAACAACAATACGTACTTCAACTGATCAGATCGGTTCGTTAACGCAATCAGGAACTAAACTACAATTGCACATAAAAAAATGAATTCAAAACACGTATATATATATATTATATATTGACCAGATGAGTTTCCATTGTTATGTACTAACATAAAATATCACATCAATAACGAACAAATAAAATCAAACACTAGAACATCGGAAACCTCAACAAAATAAAATAAAACAAAAAACCAACAAGTGTTCCTTCAAATTGGAAGTGTTCCCGGAAGTTCAGTATTCGGTATTACACAAACGACATTTAGCCAGTAAACTCGATAGTATCGATAGTTTAACACCGATAGTATCGAAACTATAGTTAACGTCAACGATCGATAGTTTTACCCAGAGCCTGAATCGACATATATAAAATATATTACTACGTTAATATATGTAGATATAAATAAAGGGCGACATAATTGTGACTAAACCAATAATTAACCTTAAATAATTTGCATGAAAACAAACTGAAATATTATATTCAAACAGAAAAGCACAAACAATATAAACTGGAGAAGTAACGAGTTACCTTTAAAAACACCATCTTGATCAATGCCAGCTTCATCAAGGCCTTGTTCATTGATAAATCGGACCCTGATGACACCTTTGAGGGCTTGTGGTGGAAGCAGTGCCAACTGTCGGTATCCATCTTCCACTATCCGCGTCCTGTGTACCAAATTTCACAATAATTCAAAAATTAATTGTTATACATGGAATATTTAATGCAAACAACAAATATTTGATATGACAATACAAGGAATTTCTTATATTACTAATAAGTTAAGTACAAGAAAGAAAACGGCTGAAGCTTTCCCAATTTCTAATTTAATTCTTAGTTTTGAATATTTACAATCGGTATAAAATGTAAGGAAATTTCATACAATTAAAAAAATATATATATAATAAAATAATAGTGGTCTATATGATAATATAATGTATACAATACAAAGAGAAAATATTAAATTTAAATAATAATAAACATAAAGATAAACAATAATAATAAACATAGAATAAAATAAACATAGAAGCCCTTCAATTCGATACCCCTCGAAACACCCCCGGTTCTCTGTCAACCCCATCCCTCCAACTTCATGGAGGTAAGCAGGGGAGGCCGCGGGGCTCGAGTGATCCCCCCCAGCCTTCTCACCCCGGCAGTCAGGCCAAGAAGGAAAGGAGAGTTGAAGGTAAGTGGATTACATGAGGGGAGAAGCTGGTCATCACCGGCACTCCCTAAATATTTTTGCTACCGCAGCAGGTATTCGGCCAGTGCCGCCTCAGTCTTCGGGGGGGATTATCTGGATGGGAATGGGAGACAAGAGTCGAGCAACTGGATTTATATGGAAATCGCTGAAGCCAGCACATTACTTTCTTATAGCCATTTGAAATGAACATGAAAGGAGGGAGGAGAATTATCCATAAAAAAGTGGTTGGTAGAACAAAATCATGCTCTGGTAGTAGGCGATATGACCTTGTATTTAGAGCCCGGGCATGAGTTATAATAACTAATCAATCTTCAAGGAAATTATTTTTGAGTAAAGAGTAAGTTTCGGAATTGATCTACGATATATAATATATTTGCTGTAAATACCTATGAACTGTGATAAGGGTAGAATGGGCAGCGGCGCAAGCTGATTCAGTCAGTCCCATTACAGTTTTCTCGTTGGTTACAAATTTTCTGAATAATTGTACTCTCTCAGTATGTGGAATGATATGAGGCATTTTGGCTAAAAGGAGCTGAAAAATTAATTATATCCGTAAAAAAATAGATACATTTACTCTTACCATATTACTTCGGACTTATGCAATATCGATTGATGTACAAAATTGTACGACTTATCCAATACTATGTTACGGTTCGACAGAAATAACTATTATTATTAAAAATACCTGAGTGGTTTTCTTTCCTTTGTCTAGATCATTCATAAAGGTACTGATGCGGATCTCCTTGATAAGCCAATGATTGTTAGGACAGTACTGACGGCGGCTGTCTCTGCGGTAGAGTACCATCAATAGGGTATGCAGCGCTTGCAGCAGGTTGTTTCCATGAGTACCTGGCTTCATCTCTACAACAACATAACACTCTCTTAAGCAACTAACAGAAATTACATAAATCCTGAAGCGCAAAAGACAAACAAGTTCAACATTTGAAGACACGAGTGAATGAAGGTGTTATGTACACAATTCAAGTAATAGACTTAATACGCTTTAAGATAATATGAAAAAGGTTTGCTGAGAGAGTTGAGTAACACCGACATATATATTTTAAACATATCGCACCCCCACTTCAGAGGTGATATAAATGAAGAGAGATGAACGTATTCAGGGGGGTATTGAAAACTCGACCTCGAACTTTTTGACGATTGCAATACTTCCCATAAAAAAGTAAAACTTATAATGTACTTGTAAGCTTAAGTCTTTAAATTTCGTCAAATTGTGTTTATTTCTGAAAAGACAATAAATATTCAACTGCAGATTGCTTCAATGCCTTCTGTATGCGACAATACACATTATAGGTTTAGGTTTTAGGACTCATGCCCGGGCTTTAACTACGAGGTCATATCGCCTACTACCAGAACGCTCTTTCGTCACTCTGGTGGACATGAAACCGACTCTACTGTGGGAGTCCTAAATTTTGCCTACCCTAAATTTTTATTCATCTAGGGTAGGGGTCTTTAACGAGTACCTGACATCGTACAGGTACACATTATATAAAAAATAATAAAGAGGGCGCCGGTAGCTCAGTGGTAAGCGTGCTTGACTTCTGAGCTCAAGGTCGTGGGTTCGTAGCCCGACCGAGGCCCTTAGTTTATTTTATCTGGGAGATAAAATAAACTTAAGCACGCCGTCCTTCGGATGGGACGTTAAGCGATGGTCCCGAGCCTGTACGATGTCAGGTACTCGTTAAAGACCCCTACCCTAGATGAATAAAAATTTAGGGTAGGCAAAATTTAGAACTCCCACAGTAGAGTCGGGCTCATGTCCACCAGAGTGACGAAAGAGCGCTCTGGTAGTAGGCGATATGACCTCGTAGTTAAAGCCCGGGCATGAGTCATAAAACCTAACCTAACCTAAAAAATAATAATAATTAATCAATAGTACTCACCAAATAAATTATTTAATATCCCTTTATATATAAATAAATTAAGAAAATTTGACATGGCGATGTAGTCAGAAAGTTTAAATGGACTCTGCTGTTCATACATCTCAATATCATCCAAAATGCTGTTAAATAAAAAAAATTAATATTACAATTAAATATTATATATAAAATAATGAACTTACTTCAAAAAAATAAATGGTTTAAAATCTTGAATAAAACTCACGTAACGTAATGGGTCATACAGTCACAGAAAAGTATTAATGTGTTGAATTCGGGTGAACAATGTTTCGTATTATCTGCCAATGAGTCGAGGAAAGACTTAAGACCACAGTTTGATCCAAGGGATTCTAGAAATTTCCAGATTCTATAGAGAATAGAATCTTGATAGCACAATCCTGAAAAAAAAAAAAATACATGCAAGAGAGAGAAAATATATATTATATAAAAACAAAAAGCTTGTTTAAGTTTTATATTGTCTAATTAAAATTTAAAAAATATATATATAGTGCACTGATTTCGGCTTACGTCAACGATACCCGATCAAAATGGAGATGGGGGCTTAGTCAAAATAGCACTTTTCCATAATTTTGAAAAGTTGTCAAACATTTTATTGGATTTTTTTTCTAAAATCTATAGTTAAAGCATGTACATTTGATACCCCTACATTTGATAATCAAGAGGGTCAATAAGGATTTAATGTTTTGTTAGGAAATATTTATTTGAAAAAAATAATAGTTATTATTATAATTATAGATGTTGATTAGCGATTGTAGATTCTAATAGTAGGAATATTGAGGGTCAGTCAAAGATGGAAGAAAACAGGCAAACACTATTCAAACGCCAACGTTTCGATATATTTTATACCATCATCAGGGCCTACAAACATGGGGGGGAATCAAGATTAGAATCACAATTTAAAAAAAATTAGTGTGTTGATAAACATTACTGAACGTTAAAATAGACATTGTAACAAGTTAAAAATTGAACCTGACTTACTATGGATACATTACTAAACATTAAAATTGAATATAGATACATTGTTAACCATAAACATGAACGTACACTAATACAAATAAAAATTAAATATAAATACATTACTAAACATAAACATTAACATTATGTACTGAAATATGTTAAGTTAATGTTTTTTTAAGTTGTACAAAATCCCGAAGGTTATTTCTACCTATAGACGATAAAAATAAATTAAAAAACAAACAAAAAACCTGTTACGAAAATAAGTCAAAGATAATCCAAAAAGGAGTAAAAAGTGAAAAAAATATATAATAGCATTGTTGTGTTAAGGTAAGAAAACACCAAATTGTAGAAAAGGGCCATTGGGACAATTCTCTGTAACACAAGCTCAACTTTGAATTTGAAAATGTATAATGAAAATTTGCAAAAATTGTTCTGTATTTTACACAGCGCCCTCAAAATCAAGGACAATGCTGCAATGCAATCAATACAAATATGTTTTAATGGATACATTTTAGCCATAAATTGTATTATGACATATTTGTATTAATTGTATAAAATATATAGATATTATGAGTTATAATTACTTTTCTCGAATTGGTGTTCTATTACCTTTTTTAGACAAAAATGCTATTATAGAATTTTTTAACTTTTTACTGCTTTTTGGGTTATATTTGACTGTATTTAGTAGTAAGGTTTTGTTTATTTTTATGCATTATAGTTTCCGTGATAAACCGCTGCAACAGAAAGACAGACAGTAAATAAATACAAACAAATAAATAAATACCAGTTAATATATCCAGACGAAGTTGCGACAGTGTGTTGAGTGCTGTATAATACAAGGCGCAAACATGGGCAACTTTGGTGAGAGGACAGTCAGGCGCACCGAGTTTGTATCGAGGCTGCTTGCTTGTGTTCACTCGGTTAATTCTCGCATCTATAGCTCTTCTACGAATCAAAACAGAAAATATAGAAGAAATGTACTTGAAATTCTGTAAAATCAAAAAAGAACTCCTCGTATGTAACCAATCACCCTCTAGCTTGTTTACCAGCTTACTTTATGAAGTTAGATGAAGTGGGAGGTGGAGCCTCAGCGGAGATGGGAGAGACGACCTCTCCAAGCACCCGGCCGAGGAGGACCGAGATGAGAGGCTGAGACCAGAGCAGGTACAGTTGACTTTTGACTGTGGCTATGGTCTCTTGGAGTGCCTGGTCCATCGGCTGAGAGAACCAGCCCAGGATGGGATGCCAGTGGGAGAGGTTGGACTGCTTGGAGCCCACGTAGCTCTCACAGCTCTTCAGCAGACTCGTTACCACCTCCTGCATATCAACAAGAATATTAATAGATAATAATAATAATAATAATAATAATAATATTTATTTTCATATGTTATTGTGACTCATACCCGGGCTTTAACTACGAAGCCTACTACCAGAGCGCTCTTTCTTGGTGGACATGAAACCGACTCTACAATTGGAGTCCTAAATGTTGCCTACCAGAAATTTTTATTCACTTAGAGCAGGGATCATTATCAAGTACCTGAAATCGTACAAACTCGGGACCATCGCTTAACATCCCATCTGAAGGACGGCGTGCTCAAAGTTTTTCACCTCCCAGATAAAAAATTTAACTTATCATTCTAACTCCATTAATATAATTATTATTAAGTTCCTCTACAACATTTATTTGAAAATATTTTCGATTAGATCATAAATATAATTTGTTTTTATCGACCACAAGCCTGATTTCTTCCCCCTGTTTTTAATGAAGGTTTCATTTTAAGCCTAACAACCCTAAAAATATATAACTTACCCCAAAGAGTATCAAATCTAGTTCTTGGAGTGCAGTAGTTCGCTGGAGAAATGCCAAATGTACAATATTAGCGATTAGACACAGGGCATAGCTGCCTTCAAGGGCGTTGAATACTATCCGAAGGTCTTGTTGGCAGCTCAACAGTTCCACAGTTCTCTTTAGAAGATGATTTGACTCAAGTACTGTAATACACTGAAAAACAATTAATTACAATCATTTATTAATTTAAAAAAAAAAATAAAAACATCCTTAGAGTCAGGTCTCGTTGCAAAAAGGGTTCCATACACTCAAAATTTTCCCATGCTATGCATTTTTGCTAGAACAGCGAAACTAAATTTTGCGAAATCATCCAAATGGTTTCCAAAATTTAAATTTTTTTTTCATTTAGTTTCATGAGCACTTTGGGAAATAAGGGCTGTTGGATACTCGTTTGGGAAGAACAAAAAAAAATACGACGATGGATCACGACTATATCCTTTCCCAACTAGAATTAATCAATTACGTTTTCGCTCTCCCTCTAAATTCAATATTTGACTTACATAGTGGCCTCTGAATCCTCATACTAAATTTTGTGTCGATGCATTCATTACATCATCAGCTATTAGGTGATTTGAGTCGAGCCCTCTTTTCTGTTTCCCCACTTCTTCCCTTCGACTGACCTCGTGGAAAATTAATAGGTGCTGTCCTTACGGGGTTTCGAACTTAAATATAGAATGTCATGTCGATACATCGGCAGTTATTGGGATTTCTGAGGTGAGCCCTCTTCCCTCCGCTGATTCCGCTAAAAATTATTAGGTGTCGTCCTTATAGGACTTTGAATTCATATATGAAATTTCGTATCAATAAATGCATTAAAACGACAGTTTTTAGAGTTTATGTGTGAAGCATCCCGCCTTCCCTTTGGCCGATTTGGCTGAAAATTAATAGTTGTCGTCCTTACAGGATTCTGGATACACATATAAAATTTTTTGTGATACATTCATTCTATGAGAAGTTATCGTGTTCACAGAGAGATAGAAAACATGAAATTCCGTTGAAAACAGCACCGAATTTACGACCGATTACATAACTTCCCTTATACTTCTTATAACTGATGAAGTAAAAAGATAAAAATAGAGTATATATTTTTGGATCCTCATAAAAATACCTTTCCAAGATACCTCATGGAAAAGATTATATTTTTGACTTTTCCAAGGTTTTTTCGAAAATCAACTTCAAAACCAACATTTTTTCAAATCATACTTTAGCATTATTTGTGAGTTAGCAAGACTCATCTCAGGTCAAAATTTCAAATAAAACAGTTCGAAAGTTATGACGCTGATCAATTACATTATAAGTGTTTACCTCAGGTGCTAGTTGGTTCAAATGGTAAACAAGTCCTGGGACACTGAAGATATGTATGAGGAACATGGAGACTAGTTTATCTGACAGGTTGGCAGAGACGAGAGGTCTCGTGGTCAGTGTCATAATGGCAGACAGAGGCACACCTTTCAGGGTGATCTTTGCCCGGGACAAACCTCGCAAAAGGAGAACCTGCAAAAGAATCAGAAAGTAATAATAGATTTTTAATGTCGAGGATGTACATTGACATAATTGAACAAGCCAAATGATAAAATAAAATAGTCAATAATGAGCCCTTAAAGAAATCAACGGATCTTAATATTGTCGTTCAGCCAAGCAGTGCTACAAGATGTCAACATAGATTCCAAAATCATCCTGGAACGTCTTCAAATACTGAAATCTCTGGCGGCCCAAAACAGAGTAAAGTTGAGAATGAAGCCAGGACATCAAGGATTTGAGGGGAATGAAAGGACTGATACCCTAGCCAGTTCAGGAGCCATAAGACCGGAACCCTTCTGCAGAATCTCAAAGAGCATGGTAACGGCGGAAATAAATGCAAAATGGATCTCAGAACTATGACAGGATAGATTACAGGGCATTGCCATATGAACAAACTGCACAATATGGGCATCGCTATAAGCACTCTTCTGTACAGGATGTTGCGACCCCGGTTCATATTCTAAGCCAGTGTAAAAATCTAGAAAGCAAGAGGTTTTATTGCTTCGGGTCTGCCATAACAACCGGTACAGGTTATGGAAGGAATCTGCAGCATAATTCTGGACTTTATTAAAAATACTAGGCTGCTGAAAAATTATTCGTGATTTAATTCATAATCCACAATATAGTAAATATTGCGCTAGACTAGTCGGGTCGGTAAACGTTTATTATTATAGTAGCGCCGGTATATCTTGTCCCTGTCCGTTGGGGTGTGGCCAGTTTGCTTAGAGGGGGGAAACGGGAGGGGAGAGCCAATAGGTTAGGTTTAGGTTTTATGACTCATGCCCGGGCTTTAACTACGAGGTCATATCGCCTACTACCAGAGCGCTCTTCCGTCACTCTGGTGGACATGAGCCCGACTCTACTGTGGGAGTCCTAAATTTTGCCTACCCTAAATTTTTATTCATCTAGGGTAGGGGTCTTTAACGAGTACCTGACATCGTACAGGCTCGGGACCATCGCTTAACGTCCCATCCGAAGGACGGCGTGCTTAAGTTTATTTTACCTCCCAGATAAAATAGGAACCCATGAAAAAGATGCGGTCGCCATGGGAACGTCTCCCTATTGGCTATCCCTTTTCGTTTCTCCCCTCCAAGCGAACTGGTCACACCCCCGCGAAGGGACAAGATGTGACATTCACGCAAAAATTGACAAACTCTATGTATCAAAAGTCAACTAAACTCATCGAGTGGGATATCAAAACAGCTTAGAAAGACGATTCCAAAAATAAATGTATTGTATAGATTTATAAAAAAAAAAAAAAAAATAGTAAATAAATTAATTTAAAATAAACAAAAAAGTCGGCGATTCCGCCGGCTATATATTGCCCCAGCAAGAATTAATCAATTACGTTTTCGCTCTCCCTCAAAGCCTAACGAACGTTTGGGTTAAAACGCAATATTTCACTTACATAGTGGCTTCTGAATCATCACACTAAATTTTGTGATGATGGTATTAAGTTGAGCCCCTCTTCTCCGGTCCCCCCTTCCCTTTGACCGATTTAGCTGAAAATCAATAGGTGGCGTCCTTAGAGGGTTCTTGATACATGTATAAAATTTCGTCTCGATACATTCATTCTATCGGGAGTTATCAACCCGACAACGAAAAAAAGTCAAATATAACTCACAAAGCAGTAAAATAAAATAAACATTTAAATTAATTTTTTGAGTTAGATAAAGTTCTGATAAAATTCATGACATATTATACAAACCTTTAAAGTGAGATAGAATCCTCTCATAAATAGATGCCCCATCAGATTGGCACACAGCTGGATCATGCCAGGCTTCAAAGATTCCATATTTTTGCCATGTAATATCTTCCATGTGTTGATCGATGTGAAACTGACCAGTGTATGGAGAAGAAGAAGTATTGAACGAAATTCTGAAGGAACTTCGGGTTTGAGATCGTCTAAATATTCGCAACTTCGCCATAGTATGAGTTTGATCTGTCGGATCCATTCTAGAGCGTACTCTTTGTTCAGAGCAACACTCACATAATTCAACTTGGTATTTTCACATTCAATGCTCGCTACAAGATAACTAAAAATAAAAAATGAAAGAATATGCTAATAATTGTCAGGTAGGAAATGGGTCTAATGCTAAACTTAGTTCTCACACGTCAAGACAGAGGGCGATAGAACAATCTAAATATGAAAACATCTAAAAATATAAAGAAAAACGAATGTTTTTTTTTTTTAATATTGTCTATTTCACAAGATATATAAAATATATGGAAGTAAATCCGGTATTGCTACCATCTTCAGCCACGACTTAACAAATACTAAATGGAAGTTCAATCAGTTTACAATCCAAACGGTAAATAAATTAAATATATGAATAAAAATAAAAAATACATAAAATAAAGATATATAATTTTTTGAGGAAGTACGTACGTTTATGTATTTTTATATATTTTTACTTTTATTCACATACTTATTATTGTCATCTTAGATTTATTTCATGTATGCATATATATTTGTATATATAATCAGCACATGCTATTTCAATCATTCTCATCAATTATTTTCATGAAGAATAGCTGAGAGGGAATTATGGTTCAGAAAATACTAATTTAATCGTCAATTAGGAGTCTTTTTTTTATTAATATTTTTATCCTTTGAACATAAAATGTATTTCTAATCTGCTGTATATTATATATTCTCCTAAGCTAAACAAAAATACCTATTTTTTAATTCAAACATCTAATTAATTTGGAAATTCAAAGCGATATTCCCATAAGACATTTTTTCAAACAACTCGATTTGATCTCATACCTGCAAAGTTTCTCAAATCTTGCTCTGTCTCGTTCCAATTTCCAGATGTAAAGAAATCTCCAAATAGTTTTGTAATAATGTAAAGCTGGTTTGGTACCATTTTCCTTGATGCCTTCTGGGATTTCCGTATCGAATTCTTCCCTGAAAAATTAGAGTTTGCATAAGTTAAAACAGAAAACTTTAATATATAAAAATATATATAAAATAAAATGTCATACGCGTACAGAATCAACGAAGCATATCTCATACGTTGTAGCCATCCTCTGACAACGGATTGAATTTTTATAGCAGCAAGATCTCTTTTCTTTTCCTGTGCTCTTTCTTCTCTGGCAGCCTTTTTTTGTTCTAAGAAAGCTTCCTTTTGTGATTCGGGTTTAAACATTTTATAGAACACACTTTAATAAAGGGCTCAAAGTGTACACAGATAATTGATAAAATAAATTAAACATTGTTAAGAATAATGAACAACTTTGATAATTTCTGAACGCAATAAAATTCCATTGACGAATTTGAAGAATTAATTTGAAGACATGACAATAGTAAAACAACTATTGTTTAAAATTAACAGACTAAATAAATATTTCAAACAAAAGTATAAGTAAGTTTTATTTATTCTGAAATTGATGATAAGATGTCAATCCATCCTAAGATATCCAAATCACACACTGATATTAGATAAAGAACTGTCACAAAATTCATTCAAGCGGCGACATAATACAAGGAACAAAACTTGAAGTCAACAGCTGATCGCTATTGATCTCGTTTAAGACATATAATCTAAATATTTTAGTCGATCCATGACTACAATCGATTTATTATAACTTACTTTAAATTAATTGTGAATAAAATAATAATCATTCGAATTTTATAAAGAAATGTAATAGTTTGAAGGGAAATTTAAGTATTATACTAAGAAACATAACTCTCACATGACTTTTATATATTATTTTTAGAATTCAGTATTTTTATATAGAAGAAATATTTTACTCACCAAGCTTTATCAACACAACTAAAAAATAAAGTTTCATTAAAAACAAATACGATTTCTTGAAATAAAAATGTTTTATAACATATTTTCAGCGAATGGTTTGCAAGGAAAAGTCGATTTTTCTTTAATCAATGGTTTGACAGTTTGGTAATGATCTAGTGAGCAATTGCGCGAAAATGGTGTTTTCTGTTATGAAATATCGGTATTATTGGTCCTTTACGGTATAGTTAGTCTTGTAGAAATGAAAATAATAAAATTAGGTAAGTTTTTACGGATTTAATCTTGGAAAACATTCATTGTTTTGTATTTCTTGTAAAATTAATATCGTAAATGTAGTTGTTATGGTATAATTTATGTTTTTCATTATATTATTAGAAATAAAGCATGGAAATGAGATAATTTTCTTTATTTCTGTAATATGTTAGATGTTCGTTTTAGTTGACAAATTTTTTTTTTAGAGTATTGGAGTTTCTGCACACTTATTTCTTAATAACCTTGCTTTTCCTTTTTTATTAGACAATTTGTTACAAGAATAATGTAGTTTTTTGTCTTATAAACTGTTTCAGTTTCTGTTTCTTGCATTTTTCTAGTTGTGCAATCTTCAGTTGAAATTGTATTTGGGCTATTTTGGACCCTGCTTTTCCATTATAAATTATGTCTTTGTTGATTTTCTGTAACATATCAACTTATGGACATTTTATAAATGTTAATGCCTTTAGAGCAAAATTTGTGTTTGTGTATCATTAATATTTTGCGTTAATAGATTCTAATAGTTATTTATTATAAAACTTTACCATTTACGTTGAGGATTAGTCGAAAAATTTACATTTACTAACAAGCTTAGTGTTCAGTTTCATATTGTACACCACTTTTTTTAATGTATCATGAATGTATGTAATTTCAAGAAGAGTATTATTTTGTATATATATTTCTAAATAATAAGTAAGTTCCTTTTTCAACATTTTTATTATGAAAATTAACCATTAACGATATTGAGTTTCTAAAAAATTTACATCTTTTCAATGCTATTTACACACAGAAGGCCTAATTGTTCAGTTTCACCTTAGCTGTGAACCTGTATTTTTTTTTTTTTTTAATATTTTTATAAATTGTGTGCTTAGTCAATTAATGTCCTTTTTTTACATTTTGTTATCAGATTTATCGAAAATTCCGCTGAAATGTGCCACAAATGCCGCCTTGTTCTTCGTACATAGTTTTCGGTCTTCTAGTCTCAAACTGGACTAAAAATTCCCATCTTCTCGTGAGTGGTAAGTAATAATTATTTTGGATGTATTATGTACGTTATGATTTGCATTTAAGTAAGAAAGTAATCATCAGACCATTACTTAATTATAATTTTTATGTAATATCTTCTTACGATCACTCGAATGGTTCGTTCTTCATAAATTGTTCGAGCAACAACCTTGCTTCCTACTATGTAGCTTAATTGGGCTGTTCCTCTCATTGTCAACGGATGATGTCATCTTTAGATGTCTCAGTTTTTTCTCAATTAAAGGCTTGTAACTAATTTGTATTCGAAAATTTCCAATTAAATTAGATAAATTGAATATCAATTAAATGCTTTGTTATGAAATTTTTAATCAGTGTTATTATTGTTTTATTGAAACATTTATGTGTTCATATTATCATTAGGGGGCGGATCTATATGTATTTTTTTACTTTATTAACCTAGTGTTTTAGGGCGTTCTAAATTAATGTAAACCATTTTTATTTTAGTTAATTTACAATTTTATATATTTCGCTTATTTTACATATTTTTAATAAATATTTCACTTACGTAAATGGTTGTATGTTTTTAAATTTAATTCAATTAATTATTTTTTTATTAATTAATCATTAACTTATAATCAACAATACGACTAGAGTCACATTTCGAAAGAATTAAAATGAAAAGGTTCTCATATTTTTTCAAATGATGTTCTATCTTTAAAAAAACGAAAAAAAAAAACATTTAATTAAAAAATTTAAATTGATGATCCGATCGGGGGCGTTTTCTTCTAAATAGGACATTCTGAATCAATTTAAACCTATTTTATTTTAATTAAATTACAATTTCGTATACTTCGCTTATTTTATTTTTTAAACTGTTGTATGTTTTTTAAATTTAATTCAATTGATAATTTTTTTATTATTTAATCATAAATTATAATCAACAGTTGCCACTTAAACAGAGTAAAGAGTTACATTTGTAATGAATGAAAATGAAAAGGTTCTCATATTTTTTTTGAGAAAATTTTTTTGAGAAAAAAGAGAAAAAAAAAGAATAAAACATTTAATTTAAAAATTGAAATTGATGATGCGATCGGGGGAGATTTTCTTCTTGAAAACTAAAAAGTTCATGTTATTTAACAAACTATAATTATATATATATACTTATAAAATAAATAATAAAGATTAATATATAAAGTTTAAATATTAAAATTATACAAAGTTGAAGTTATTAAGATTCATTTAATTAAAATTAAATTAAATTATTGTTTTATTAACTTTAAAAATAATTTAAATTATGCTTTTTAAATTGTTTCACCAGACTACCAGATAGGGAATGAAACCTGTAAACCCGACGTATTATAATAAAATCTGTCGTAATAACTAACTAATAGTACGAATCTATTCCTTATTTGAGTAAGGAACCAACTCTACAAGATCAATAATAACTGGCTGGGCTCATTCATGGAACTTATACACATTTGTCTGTATATATATTTTTTTTCTAAAAGTATTTATACATTAAGATAGCTTATAAATAACATGAGTCTAACACATGTCTGATTAGTAGTAATAACAAAACTATTTAAAAAAGTAAAATGAAATTAATAAAAACTGAATAAATAAATACATAAAAGTATATAAGTATATGAAAAAAATTTAATACATAGATACATTTATAATAAGTAGACACATTTTTCAATTTAATAAAAATTAAGGGAACTATTTTTAAAAAAAACTTCGGCAGTGTCTTTATCCCAATGATGTTTCGGTACGTTCTAATGTCCCTTCATCAGGTCTCAATGTGCGAGATATAGAAAAGAAAACGAAAACTATGTAACTGTAACAATAGGTTAGGTTTTATGACTTATGCCCGGGCATTAACTACGAGGTCATATCGCCTACTAACAGAGCGCTCTTTCGTCACTCGACATGAGCCCGACTCTACTGTGGGAGTCCTAAATTTTGCCTACCCTAAATTTTTATTCACTTAGGGTAGGGGTCTTTAACGAGTACCTGACATCGTACAGCGTCTATCGCTTAGCGTCCCATCCGAAGGACGGCGTGCTTATGTTTATTTTACCTCCTAGATAAAATAAACCATGGACCTGTGTCGGGTTTCGAACTCACTATCTTGAGCTCAGAAGACAAGCACGCATACCACTGAGCTACCGGCGCCAATTTACATTTCTCAAAGACAAGGGTAGGAAAAAATTAAATTTCGATGAAAAATTAACATTTAGGAAATTTTATACGAAATATTAACAGTGTACAAAACTGTTATTTGACGTCAAATCTATTTTAGCTTATGCCGCAATGCGTTCGGTTACACCGTTTAGTTTTGGCATCAATCCTTGTTCGGCTCACATTTTTAAACTATCCTTGTAACCGCATTCAAATGTTGGAATGTTATAAAAAAATATATATTAATAATAATATGAATCTAAGTTTGGTTTGAAAAAATTAGTCTCGCTGAAGACTTTATTCTTTGGTCGTCTCTCGTATTACTTTTCCATGTATCGGTCAAATTTTCGATGCGGACTTTTCAACGGAGGGGGGCTCAACCTCGGCGGGAGTCTTAGCCATCCTAAAACCAAATTGGCTTTGGAGGGAGAGCGAAAACTTAATTCAGTAATTCTTTCTGAGGAAGTACATAACTGGTGATTCACCGACAAGTTTTTTATATACCCTCCGCTGTATGAATGAATATCATTCTTTGTCATGTAAATCGTTACATTTGCTAAGTATTGATTATCGCTTTTGTCTACTTTCAGACAATTCTTCTATAAGCTGTCTTGAAGGCCTTTTTTTTTTTTTTTTTTTAAATATACGTTGCCTTTCAAGTAACGAAGGAGTATTCAGGGAAATTGGGAAATTTTAACTTGCACAGTGTTAACCTTGAATTTTGTCCTCAAATTTGTATTCACACTGCACAAAATAATAGTTACTTAATTATAAATGCTTTGATAAGCTATGTAAATATTTGTTTTCTTACAAGGTCGTCAGCCACTCATATATTTTTCCTATATCTTTTTTCGATAGCTCCCTCAACGTAATTTTTATTAAAAAATAAATAAAAAGGGTATGTTTTTTTAAAAAATATTGTCTATTTCACAAAATGGGAGTACTTTCAATATTGCTAACATCTTCAGCCACGACTTAACAAATACTGAGTACTCCTTATTCCCATATTATACCTATATATTTTGTGAAATAGACAATATTTTTTTTAAAACACGTTTTTTCTTTACTTTTTATTAAGTGTTTCACAATATTTCTGCAAAAAATGTTAAGTATCATTAATTTATATTGTCATCACAATTTATTGTCAGTATATTTGAAATATATAGCAGAGTCCCGCTAATCCGGATTAGATGGGATCGGACCCCGTCTGGATTGGAATGGTAAAATGCACATGATAAATATTTTAAAATATTTTTTTTTAAATATTAGCGTAAATATTTAGCCGTCTTCTTTTTCGGCACTTTTTATCGTAGCCAACTGAGTAAGTCAAGTCAAACGCTCTCTTTGAATTATTTTCGTACTTACCACTCACTAAATTAAATTTTTAGTTAACTAAATTTTTATTTTTTTTTATCTCTTCCAGATTAACCGGTTGCCCAGATTAGCGAGACTCTACTGTAATTATATTTCTCACCCGTTGCTGTTATTAAAATTTTCGATGCACTATAATTTTCTGAAGTAGGATTTTTGGTATATCAATGTTCAATTTTTAAATATATTTCCTGAAAACTGTTAACCGAACTTATACTCCCCTTGGATAAGACTCAACTAAGTGTACATTAAGACATAGCGTTGTTTGTCCCCTGTCCTGAACTGCCTGGCCAAGGTCTGTTAATAAACCCAGGTTTATGGCCCATTTATGGTATGGTCGGCCGTGTTGTCTTTCATTATCAAGGATATTGACTGTGTATATGGCAGGAGACAAAGTACTCATAGTGTTGCTTCCATTCATAGATATACAATTTATGGTTAATATTACTCATAGATATTTAAAAAAAAAAAAATGTCTTAGGTGAATCATCTCAATATTAATCAACTAAAATGTCTTAGGTGAATCACCTCAATATTAATCAACTAAAATGTCTTAGGTGAATCACCTCAATATTAATCAACTAAAATGTCTTAGGTGAATCACCTCAATATTAATCAACTAAAATGTCTTAGGTGAATCACCTCAATATTAATCAACTAAAATGTCTTAGGTGAATCACCTCAATATTAATCAACTAAAATGTCTTAGGTGAATCACCTCAATATTAATCAACTAAAATGTCTTAGGTGAATCACCTCAATATTAATCAACTAAAATGTCTTAGGTGAATCACCTCAATATTAATCAACTAAAATGTCTTAGGTGAATCACCTCAATATTAATCAACTAAAATGTCTTAGGTGAATCACCTCAATATTAATCAACTAAAATGTCTTAGGTGAATCACCTCAATATTAATCAACTAAAATGTCTTAGGTGAATCACCTCAATATTAATCAACTAAAATGTCTTAGGTGAATCACCTCAATATTAATCAACTAAAATGTCTTAGGTGAATCACCTCAATATTAATCAACTAAAATGTCTTAGGTGAATCACCTCAATATTAATCAACTAAAATGTCTTAGGTGAATCACCTCAATATTAATCAACTAAAATGTCTTAGGTGAATCACCTCAATATTAATCAACTAAAATGTCTTAGGTGAATCACCTCAATATTAATCAACTAAAATGTCTTAGGTGAATCACCTCAATATTAATCAACTAAAATGTCTTAGGTGAATCACCTCAATATTAATCAACTAAAATGTGTTAGGTGAATCACCTCAATATTAATCAACTAAAATGTCTTAGGTGAATCACCTCAATATTAATCAACTAAAATGTCTTAGGTGAATCACCTCAATATTAATCAACTAAAATTTCGTTCTACCTCCAAAATCAATCGACCTTTGTTTGAGCCAATTATCCATAGTTGACATAGGAACTTCTGAATCCTTATATTGTTTATATTTATTTCATTAATTTATATTGTTTTCCTTCTATTTTCTAAATTTCGCACTTTGTGACCTGAGTAAGGGGCATAAGAACGTCCCAAAATATACTTAAAAAAAACCATTTACAGAGAAGTTATAAAAAATTATTATCTTAATTTTAATTGAATTAAAAAATTATTTACTGTAATTATTTATATTATTTTTTTACGCATATTTTCAAGTATTTATTTATTAATTTCATTTTATTTTTTAGTAGTCTAGTTAATTCTAATCCATGTTTTTCAGACTATAAGAATTAATATCTGTTTATGTATCTAATTTATAGCATATAATATATATTTTTATGACGTAATATGTAATGGTTTAACGGAAATGAATATTATTATGCTAAATTTTAAGTCGATTAAGTTTATTACATCGGCAGTTATTAGGGTTTTTATTTGAGCTCACTCTGATTTCGACCTTCCATTCGGCTGATTACAGTGTCATCTTTAAGGCGTTTTGAATTTACATTTGAATTTTGGTTTCGTTATATTCATTATATATATCCTCTCTCTCTTTTTTATAGATTTGGTTGAAAATCAATAGGTGTCGTTTTTATGGGGTTCTAGATAAGTGAAAGGGAAAGTTGAGGTTATCTCTATTACACATTTTCCAGCCATTTGGGATTCGCTAGCAGAGCGCTCTTTCGTTGCTCTGGTGGACATGAGCCCGATTCTACCGTGGAAGTTCTAAATGTTGCCTACCCATGTTTAGTTACCTTGGGTTGGGATCTTTAACGAGTAACTAACATCGTACAGACTTGGGACCATCAGAAGAACGTGCCTCTCCTAAGGACTTCGCCTGGGTTTCGAACCTATCTTGCCTGACCTCAGTAGACAATCATGCTACCACAGAGTTATAGGCGCCCTCCCAACGTCTTGTTATCTAAGTACACTGATGGCAACACTCCTCTTATTATGTTAACTCTATTTTCTGTCTGTTGTGCCTTTCCAAATATTCCTACAGATTATGGTAATGAGGTGTAGTTTCATTTCTAGGTTAAGTACCTATCATCTAATTATTCTCTATTTCGTGAAGATTCACTTTAGGAAGACAGTTTAAATCGACATTAGTTCATGAATGGTCGCCAACTGTCTTCAATTTAGTTTTACTAATGCAACAACAGATATACTACTGTTTCAGCGGGTAAAATGAGGTACGTTTTCGTTTTATTTTATTTATTGTTATGAAATAGTATGTGAAGAAAGTTCAAATTTTGTTAGTAGGGATAGTTTTCCGGCTTTGTGAGAACCGAATAAGTTGAAACTATATATTTAGTAAGGTCCCTATGACCCCAATAGTTCCTAAGGAGCAAGTGGACTGTATTTATATATATTAATAAGGGAGGGAAATGGTAGTAAGATAGAATACGTCTTAGCTATTGACTTAGAAAAAAACGTGGATCTCGGCCCAGAATTCTTCAATTCCACATTATAGAGTCATAAGCCGGACATTTGCATTGTCGGACCTATCTTGGACGGATCCAGGTTTACTCGGGTCTCGTATACACTATACAGTCATGGAGGAGCGCTCCAATGTCGACACAGAGCCCCTGCGCATTACACAAAACATGTGAATCGTCGGGGAACCACAGACAGTGTACTTTCTCTTTTCAAATCTCATACAAAAATTTTGTATGGACATATTACATTAGCAGTTATTGGGGATTTTGTTTTGAACCCCCCTTCCTTTCGGGCGATTCTGTGAATAATTAATATGTGTCTTGGATATTTATATGAAATTTCGTGTCGATACATTCATTCTTTTTGGAGTTATCGTGTTCATAGGTAGACAGACTTATTTTTCTACTTTTTTTTGAATTTATTGTATGGAAAACAAGAAATTTCAGTGAAAACTCAACATCAATTTTCTGACCGATTACATAACTTCCCTTATATTTCGTATAACTGGGAAAGCCTTCTGTTTACTTTCTTCAACATCGAGTTGATAGTAGTTACATTTAATTTCTGCTCTGAGGAAATCGCTCTTGTTAACATCTGTAGTCCTACTCTGTCCTGTTCGTAACAGTAAATTTATTTTTGAGTCAAAACAAATATAATTTATAAATGTGTCTGATAGAGATATTATTATTGTGTTTGCAGGGAGTGGTGTTCAAGCTGGCCGACTCTCAGGATGTCCCCGCTGCTCGCCCCACAGCTCTCACCCTTGACGCACAAACCATCACTGGCAAGTATTATCTCTACTAATTCAATCTTTGGTAGGAGAGCGGAAACTTAATAGCTCTCTCAAAAATTTAACGTTAATTGACAATTGATCGTTCTCTTCGTGACTGTTTGACATTTTGGTATCCCGGCGTGACATTTGATTCTCAGTAACTCCTGTTACTGAAGTCATGTCTTATTGTTCTTTTCAATTACGTTGTCATACTCTTCGTCAAATACTGTTTAACTAAGGGTGTTTAATTCATGAATGAACCGACTCCTGACACTGCTCTATGAGTCAATGGCTAACTCCTGACGGCATAAATTCCTGAAGTCCTTGAAGTCTTTCACTGCTAAACGAAGTATAGGGGAAGTTACGTAATTGGTCAAAAATTATATTTTGAAATTGGTCACTGATTTCAAAAATTAAAAAACATCTTACCTATTTGTGTGCTGTGGACATTATAACCCCTGAAATTATGAATGTATACATATGAAATTATTTGTGTCCATAACCTCATAAGGGCGACATCTATTAATTTTCAGTATGGTCAAAAGGAGGAAGGGGATCAGAGCGGGGCTTGAAACTCTTCATAACTGCCAATGTAATAAATGTATTCAGAAAAAACAGCTGAAGAACTTTCTGTTCAAGTCAACTATTGATTTTTAGCTGTCAGTTAGTGTTAGAGAGCGAAAAATTAATTGATTAATTAGTGGCGTAGATATGATTCACTGACGACTTTTTTTAAAAATTAATTACCTCAAATAGCGTTTTATGGTAATGAGGGGCGGTGGTAACTCAGAGGTAGCGTGCTTGCTTTCAAAGCTCAAGATCGCGGGTTCGAAACCCAGCCGAGGCCCTTAGGTTTTTTGTTCATGGTTTGAAAAAACTTTTAACACGCCTTCCCTTCCTTTGGATAGGACGTTGAGCGATCCCGAGCTTGCACGATGTCAGCCACTTGTTAAAGACCCCTAACCTAGGTGAATTAAAATTTTGGACTCCCTTAGTAGGCTCTCGGGCTCATGTCCACCAGAGCAATGAAAGATCGCTCTGGTAGTAGGCGATATGACCTTGTAGTTACAACCCGGGCATGGGTCAAAGTAACTAACTAGTCTGGTAACCAAGTCAGAATAACTCATTTTTTGTTTGTGTTAATGGAAAGTATTTTATTTATTTATAAATAAAATACACAAATACAAATAATTCGAAAATCAAAAATCTTATACTAAAGACGACTCTTGGTCAGATGACCGTCAGAGTAGAACAACAAAATACATTTACAACTTGTTTAAAAATCAAATTATACCTTCGCCTAAACATAATAAATTTTATTTACCAACAAGAAAGGATCTTATCAATATAGATATATATCTTTGACCTTTAAAATTTAAATCAAAATAATGATAATCTTCTGGTTCGGTATACTAATATTAATTTCAGATATTAATTGTGAATCATAAGATTTGAGCCTAGCTATAATAACTGTTATAAAATGATAATAAAAATTAATAAGACTTAAAAAGATTAATAAATAATAATAGGATTAAGTGATATTATATATAATATTAGGAAAAATAGAATAGCATTAGAGCACAATATATATATATTTGTTTTCAAATTTACTCCATGAAATTAAGTATTTCGATTGCCCTCTCTCCTTGACTATTTGACATTTAACTACCCCTTTCCCCCTTTCTGACATTTGAGCCCACGTTTTGCTGATCTACTCCTCAGTAACTCCCATCTATAGAATTGGTTAGCAATTACTTCTCCCTTGTCTTCCTCAGAATGGTCTTTATTCAAGAAACCCCCTATTTACGTCATCAATGGGACGACACCTGACTTCCCCCATTGACATTGACTTAACAATACTACAGACCGCCGTCTCATTGTTAACCACAATCCCACTTCCTCTCCCCCAGACTGTCTTACCGATGCATTATACGAACTGCTCTACCGACAGCTGTTTTGTCTTGTTCTGGCCGTTTGCCATCCCATCTTACAGACCTTAGTCTATTTTCATTGCTTACTCGCCTTCAGTTTAGTATTTTAAATTCGGAAAAAGAAACTATTTTTTTTTTTTTTTTTCCTTATTATATTTAGCGTGAAGATAAATTTTTGTTTTTTAAATGGCTTTGTAAGTGACGTGAGTTCTGTGTTTAAATTATCTAATATTTTATTTTTATTTTTTTCCAAATGTGACTAGTAATTTTCTTTTTCTCGCAAATTTTTGTGACCGAAAACAATAAGGTTTCTGTCTTGATTGACGAAACCCTAAAAAAAATTAGATTTTAATATATAATGTTTCCTTGGTCTGACGCTTGCGCTTATGAACGGTTAAGAAAGCGAAGAAAAGTGGGCCGAGAAGAAGATATTTTGGATAAATGGAATCAAGGTATTTTTTTCAATATTATTCTATTTTCACATCCCCAGCTATGCGAAAGTATAGGGGAAGTTATCAGTGAGAAATTCGTAGTCAAGTTTTCACCTGAATTTGACTTCTTTCAAAAAGTCGTGTGTGTCACAATCAATTAACTTTTCGCTCCCCCTCTAAAACCTGTCGACCGTTTGTGCTAATATTTTACGATGAACATATATAGGGGTTCCTAAATCCTCATACCCCTACCCTGAACCCCGTCTTCCCTTCAGTCGATATAGCTGAAATTTGACAGGATATGTCCTCATTGGATTATGACTTTAAAATATGAAAATTTATTTTAATACATTGATTACATCTACAGTTATTGGGTTTTTGATTTGAGCGCTCTCTCTGCACCCCCCCCCCCCCCCCCCTCCCCCCCTTCGTTCTGCTTATTCTGCTGAAAATTAATGAGTATCGTCCTTATGGGCTTTCGAATTCACTTATGAAGTTTTGTATCGATACTTTCATTACAACGGCAGTTATTAGAGTTTTTGAGTTGAACTTCTCCCTCATATACCTCCCTTTTCTTTGGTCGATTTGGCTGAAAATCAATTGAATTTGTTGTTAGAGGGTAAAATGAGAAAACAATAAGTTTATTTTCAATCACATCAATGATTAATTCCCGTGCTGGGGGCGATTCAACGACGACTTTTATTTATTATTTATTTTATTTTGTTTATTATTTCATTTTTTTAGAGAATACTGATATATTAGCCCAGAGGGCGCCGGTAGCTCAGTGGTATGCGTGCTTGCCTTCTGAACTCAAGGTCGTGGGTTCGAAACCCGACCGAGGCCTTTAGTTGTTAAACGATGGTCCCTAGCTTGTACGATGTCAGGTACTCGTTAAAGACCCCTTGCCCTAGGTGAATAAAAATTTAGGGTAGGCAAAATTTAGGACTCACACAGTAGTGTCGGGCTCATGTCGAGTGACGAAAGAGCGCTCTGTTAGTAGGCGATATGACCTCATAGTTAAAGCCCGGGCATGAGTCATAATAACTAACTATATTATCCCAAGAATGTTGGTACTTCACTCTAAGTTCTTTAGGTTGAAGCTAAATCGCCGTTGCTCTTGGGGAAGGATGATAACCTACAGAGAGACCGTTTTCTCTTCTCTAGACGATGAACGTAAGAATTTAGGAAGCTCTATTTTTCTCAATGAAATACTTGGTCTCCAACTAGATGCCCTGTTACAACCCAAATTGTCTTATCTTTAAATAAACTCAGACAATTTGGAGCCACACTACTGTCTTTAACTGTTCTTGGCAATACATTTATTTTATCTTTATTTATTTATTTCACTTCCCCAGTTATACAAAGTAATGAAGTTCTTTTGTTGAGTTTTAACGTAATTTCATGTCTTCCAATCCCATTTCCAAAAATGTTGACTATCTGTGTGTATGAATCTACACAAAATTTTGTGTACTTATCCAGAACCTAGCCCCTGAGGTAAACACTTATAATGTAATTGATTAGCGTCATAATTTTCGAACTGTTTTATTTGAAATTTTGACCTGAGATGAGTCTTGATAACTCACAAATAATGCTAAAATATGATTTAAAACTATGTTGGTTATTAATTTTTCAATTAATAATCACTTATTAATTTTTCTCGGAATCTATATAAGTCTGTGTAAGCCACTATAAGCTATTTATTTTTAGCTTAAACGGTTGATTGGTTTAATATGGAGAGCAACAACTTAATTAATTCATTTTGGGGAAGTACATCGCCGCAAATTCATCGATGAATTTTTTTCTCGTAATTGTTCAGTGGTATACCGTTTTCTATCCTATTCAGCTAATCAATGTAATGAGTTTTGGAAATGTACTTAAAATTCGGTATTTCAGATTTTCACAGAATGAACAAAATCCGAAATTCCGAATTTAACTTAAATTAATTTTTCCTAAATAATGCGATTAAAAAAAATCAAAACTCATTACATTGATCAGCTAAATAGAGTAGGAAACGATATACCACTGAACAATTACGAGATGTACAATGAACATTACCAAAATGATTTATTTAAGTTTTCGTTCTCCCTCTAAGACCAATCAACCGTTTGGGCAGAAAAGAAATAGCTTATAGTGGCTTCAGACCGAAGGAGTCGGGGTGGGGGGTCTAAGCATTCAATTCTCTTCCCTTGAAGCTTTACTGTGGCTCTCTTATCCAGGTTGAATTACGTTAGGGAATACGTTACTTCGCACAGACTCTTGATCGCCTCCGATGCACGTCCTCGAGGTTGAGAACATTTTTAGTTGAAATTAAAATTTTTTTATTGTATCCATTGACTTCAAGAAGTGGGGAAGGGCATTAAATAAATTGATGATTCCTTTATGAGTTATACTTTTTTCAAAAAGAGAAGAGCAATGTTTAGTTATTCGAAAGTCTTCTTTCTTCCTGGTATCGTAATCGTGACTAGTATTGTTGAGAGGGAAAATATTTTTATTTTTCCTAATAACCATTAATGTTTCAAATATAAACAGCGATGGCAAAGGCAGGATTTCAAGTTGTTTAAATATTTCTCTGCAGCTTGTTCTTTGAGTAATATTGTTTATAATTCTTAATGTTTTTTTCTTAAATCTGGGAGTTACCTCCCAGATGAACAATTGAAGGTTCCCAGTCGCGTTTGAACCCCGCGATTTTGAGCACAGTAGTCAATCACACAACCTCTGAGCTACTACCGGTTTGTTCCTTGTGAATATTATCTATGTACAAACATTAAAAAAAAAAAATGTATTCTTTTTTTTCCCCTTTGTAAAGCTGTGTGACTCCCATTCTTTTGTAAAATTTCTTTTGTGTTTTATAAATAGGAGGTCATTAATGAAGAAGATTGCTTTTTGTCTCTTCTTTAAGTAATTTTAGGAAAAGAAAAAGTCGAAAAAAAAAAACAAAATAGACAAAAACATTTTTAACTGGTTACAATGGTCCTGGTAAATGACCCTTGTATTTGTCTTACAACATTGTACACCCGTCATTCAAATTGTTAATAATAATAAACAAATTTTGAAAATATTCTCTTAAAATTCCTTATTTCTTCAGTTCTTATAAACATGAAAAATATATGCTGGTATGTCTGGCATAATCATAAATATATATATTTTGGTCGTGCTGGTGTGTACATTTAGGGACCTAAGCATTCAATACGCTTATCCCTTCCCTGTTAGCTCAACTGTGGGAGTCCTAAATTTTGCCTATCTAGGTTTAGTTACCTTAAAGGGTGTCTTTTCAACAAATGTTTTCCCCTGTTCCTCTTTTCACAAAAGGTTTGGTCGAACAAAATGTTCGAAATTAAACATATGTAATTCCTTTTTGTTCAAATAATGCAAAAAATTCTTATTCGGGTTCGAAACCGACTGAAGCCTTTAGGTTTTTTTTTATCTAGGAGATGTAAAAACCTTTCATACAATTTGTTCAAGATAATCATAATGTGTTAAGAGCAGGAAAAAACCTCATTTTTAATTTAAAAAAATTATTTTCTAAAAAAAAAACATGGTACCGTTTGAAACTGAGGTTATATGCTCTAGAGCTTAAATCCAGTGAAAAAAATATTTTGATAATATTTTTGAAATCTGTAAAAAATAAGCTCTAGTTAAAACAAAAAAAAAAAAAATATATCCTGGTTTATTTAATATGTTGTCTAATTTCACTAACTATATATACATGGGAGTACTTTCGGTATTTCTACCATCCTCAGCCAAAAGCATAAGAGATAAGACTGTCTTATCTCTTATGCTTTTGGCTGAGGATGGTAGAAATACCGAAAGTACTCCCATGTATATATAGTTAGTGAAATTAGACAACATATTAAATAAACCAGTTTTATTTTATTTTTCAAGTCCATTTGAATTATTTCACAATATCTCTGCAATTATGTCAGTTTTCAAAAATATATCCATTCTTCCATCGTTTTTCTGATATTTGGGACACCCTGTATATATTTTATAAACGAACGTTAACTTCTATCTTACCCCCTACTTTTTGCCTATAATAGTTAATTTTTATTATTATTATTTCAGAGGTGTGCAGTGGGGAAGAGCTGCCAGAGGTAGAGATAATCTCCCTCCTAGAAGAACAGATACCGAAGTACAAACTCAGGGCGGACACACTTACCTCTTTTTCGGGTTTGTACTATATTATTTTTATAAATAATATTAATAATATTTATTTTCGTTGAACCATAACATTGTAATAGACAAAATTATGCTCGAGCGATGAAAGAGCGCTCTGGTAGTAGACTGTATGACCTCATAGTTAAAGCCCGGGTATGAGTCACAATAACTTACTATAAATCTTGTCTCTAGTTATGAATCTCTCTGAAAAGTATCTATAATAACTTCCGAGGGCGCCGGTAGCTCAGTGGTATGCGTGCTTGCCTTCTGAGCTAAAGAACGTGGGTTCGTAACCCGACCGAGGCCCTTAGTTTATTTTATCTGGGAGGTAAAATAAACTTAAGCACGCCGTCCTTCGGATGGGACGTTAAGCGATGGTCCCGAGCCTGTACGATGTCAGATACTCGTTACAAATCCTTATCCTATGTGAATAAAAATGGAGGGATTTAAGTAAGACTCCCACAGTAGAGTCGGGCTCATGTCCACCAGAGTGACGAATGAGCGCTCTGGTAGTAGGCGATATGACCTCGTAGTTAAAGCCCGGACATGAGTCATAAAACCTAACCTAACAAAAGTATCTATAATAACTTCTACCATTTAATTGTTTATATATATTTTTTTTACTTATGTGTTTATTAAACATTTTCGATTTTTGTCTAGGTTATGAGAACGAAGACTGGTGTAGCCCCAGCACAGCACTAAAACCTGAAGACGTTAGTCCCTTAACTCCAGAACAGATTCGCGAAACGCTCAACTATTTTCGTGAGTACTTGCATGCCTACTACACTTCCATTCCCAAAAATAAAATACTAATAAAAACGTTTCAACTTGTTTTTTTTTTTCTAATTTATTTTCAATAAATAAATTGTATATAAAATAAATAAAAATAAAGAGCTTGTTTAAGTTTTATATTGTCTAATTCCACGAAAGTATATATATATATAAAGTGTACCGGTTTCGGCTTACGCCATCGTCAGCATGATGTTCAAAAGTGACAATTAAGTTTGCTGTTCTCTTGGGTCCCTGATTAAGGGGGTATCCGATCTTCACATGACACTTACAGATATTTGCGTTGTCAATAATATAATTAAATTAAGAAAATATAATAATAAGAAACACAAATAATTAAACTATAGCTAGTATAAAACATATTTTTTGACTCGACTTTTATATTTAAATTCCTAGTCGTTCTTTTATCATCTCTCTTACCCATCCATCAAAAATGACTTTCAATTCCTTTTTATTTATTTATTTATTTTATTTTATTTATTTTTTATTTTTCTGTTCTTGTCCTAATAATTAAGATAAATTTTCGTCCCGAGGACCTATCACATGCCATTATATCTGTACGTACCATCATAGATGCTTGTTGTTGCACGCTAGCAACAGTTGTATCTTTAAATAAAAGACAAAAAAAAAATGCCTAGTCAAAACAGGTGTACAACTGTAGAAGTCGACTTGATAAATACGTTATATAAAAGGAATATTCTGATTTATAGAAGGAATATTTAACCTAAAAAACACATGTATTATGGACACTGGTAATGGGAGTGCTTTCCGAAACATGTAATTGCTATTTCTTGGGAGGCAAAAAATAAATGGGTGACGTGATGCTGTAATATTGTATTATAGGTTAGGTTTTATGACTCATGCCCGGGCTTTAACTATGAGGTCATATCGCCGACTACCAGAGCGCTCTTTCGTCACTCTGGTGGACATGGCCCGACTCTGCAATGGGAGTCCTTAATTTTTATTCACCTAGGGTAAGGGTCTTTAACGAGTACCTGACATCGTACAGGCTCGGGACCATCGCTTAACGTCCCATCCGAAGGACGGCGTGCTTAAGTTTATTTTACCTCCCACATTAAATAAACTAAGGGCCTCGGTCGGGTTTCGAACCCACGATCTTGAGCTCAGAAGGCAAGCACGCATACCACTGAGCTACCGGCTCCCTCTATTGTATTATATATGAATTAAGAATCTCCTTATACAACCCAAAAATAATTCTCATTATAATTAATTAGTAATATTTATAATTCACTCAATACATTATAATTAATTTCTAGGGATGCCAGATATGAAAGTTCATAAAAGAGAACATTTTTACTTCCCTATACGAGGTATAGGGGAGGTTATGTAATCAGTCGCAAATTAGATGCGAAATTTCGAATTTCTTGTTTTCCGACCTCCAGATCTCAAATATGAAAACAAAAAAAAAAATGTCTGTGTGATCACGATGACTACAGACAGAATGAATGAAATTTTATATATGTGACCTGAACTCCATAAGGTCAACACCTATTATTTTCAGCGGGGGGATGGGGGGATCAGAGGGGGCTCAACTCAAAAACCCCAATAACTGCCGATGTAATATATCGACACAAAATTTAGTATGAGGATTCGGAAGCCACTTTTGTTGGGGAAGTACATAGCCGGTGATTAACCGACGACTTTTTTTTATTAGCATTGAATTGTACAGAAAAATAATTTATTGTAATACAGGTGTGTGGGCTTAAATAACTTATTTATTGTTAAGTATGAAACTAATGTGTTTTTTAAATTCAGAGGTTGGTAATACTATTCACATCATTCCTAGGGGTCATCGCATTGTGGAAACAATAATTTTTTGTAAAAATAATTTGGCGAAAAAGAAAGTGTGAAAAAGATTGAACTCAAATTAAAAAAAAAAACATGTTCTCTGAAAAAGATACATCTGGCAGCCCTGTAAATAGTTGAATACAAACAGAAAAAAATTTGAATCTGTCGCAAATATTTGTTTGTTTTTTTATAAAATGATAACGAGTAAAGACGGCTATAGATTGGAACCTTAGCCGACATCTGTTGAGAAATGATGAAACTAATAAGTTTCTTCATTGGCCGCAAGATGCCGTCTCTTTTAATTTTTATTCAAACTTAATTTTACATATATATGTATATTTTTTTCTCACCAAAAAATAACAATTATCAATTATTATTTTAACTTTCACACAATTTGGTAAATTTTTTGAACAGTTAACACAGTTAATTGCGTACATTTTAAGTATTAAAAAAGTTATTTTTAAAATAAAATTTTCAATTATTAGAAAAATTTGATCAAATTGTATTGAGCAAATAAGAAAAACAAATTTTAAATTGTTGAAATGAACCTTGGTGTGGAACATTGATCGTTATGTATGACTTATAACATTTAAATAATTGTTCTCTTTAAACGTAGAATTAGTTATGTTTTCACCCTTTTTTTACAATTTGTAACTAAACATTTTTCTTTATATATAAATGATTTACAACATTATGCAACATACTAGTCATTATGTTTATGTTATATGTATTATATTACTTTTATTTTTTATCTTTGTATTTTTATTTGGAGAGATAAAAATTTACATTTTCAAAAATTTATTATCAGTTTTGAAGAGCCATCGATTAGGTTAAGGTACCTATTGTAAGATATAGTGCCTGAACGTCGTTTGCATATTGTATTATCTATTAACTCATACATATTTCTCTTTGACTTTGTTTAGCAAATTGTGTTATATGCAAATAGTCACCCTGTGAAGGTCAAGTCATAGACTGAGTCTTTAGTCTTATTTTAATGATTTGGTATACCGAGGAAGCTGATGATTTTATTTTGAACGAGTTTGTGTTTCTAAAAGTGTTGGCAATCGTTTTACGAGCGTCTGAGACAGAGATCGGCAATCCTTTCATGGCGAGATGTAAAAAAAAAAAATTGTTTTAGTCTGCGAAAGAAGATTGAGATGTTCAGTGTTGTCGAGACAGAAGTTCGGCTATAAACTGACGAACATCAAATATGGACTTTTTTTTAAATTTATACATATTGTTATTGTGACTCATGCCTGTGCTTTTAACTCGAGGTCATATCGCCTACTGCCAGAGCGCTCTTTTGTCGCTGGTGGACGTGAGTCCGACTCTACTATGGGAGTTCTAAATTTTGACCACCCTAAATTTTTAATCACGTAGGATAGGGTTCTTTAATGAGTACCTGTCATCGTACAGGGTCGGAACCGTCGCGTAACGTCCCATCCGAAGGACGACGTGCTTAGGTTTATTTTACCTTCCAGATAAAATAAACTAAGATGGGGTTTGAACCCAGATCTTGAGTCCTTACTAATTTTATAAATTAATAAAATATATTTTTAGTTTGTATTGCGTAAAGTCCACGTGTCTTTATCAGTATGTTTGAGAAAAAAAAAACATCTGTGAGAACCTAGATTTTTGTCCTAGTTTTCGCTTTCAATCGATGTTGTAAGGCCTTCCTTGTTGCATGTCGTGAATATTAAAATATGGCCTAGAAAACTCAGACGTTATTTTCTACAAAATAGAAAATATTATATACTTTCTACACAGTGATGCAAACATTTTTCAGGTGGAATGAATCTTGAAAAGAATGGGGGATATTTTCAAAATTATAGTTTCATTATAGTTTCTAAAAATGTATTTTAATATTAATTAATAAATATTAATATTTAATCAATTAATTTTTATGTAGTAATATAATGGAGAATATGAAGAGCACATAAAAAAACTACATAAGTATTTTTCCAACGTTTCGAAAACTATTTTTACTCTTCTGAAGAACAACTAAAAAGATATATATATATATGTATATAAAATTATTAAATAGATACAAATTATGTTGAAATGACTCGAGTATTTTTGTATTTATTTATTTATTATACATATATTTTTTCTTTTTTTTTTTTCTCCATCTCTTTAAGATGAATGCTTTTCTAGTTATTTTCTTGTCCTTAATAATAAAACCACAACTAATTTGTTTGTTACATTCGAAGAAGAAAATAAATAGTTTCCGAAACATTGACTAAGTAAATAAAATAAAATGATAGATAAAACACTTTTTTGAACACTTATATTGTCTAATTCCACAAACATATACTTAAATGTGTACCGGTTTCGGCTTACGCCATCGTCAGCACAATGTTCAACAATAATTCAGATATTTGCCAGGCATACATATTTATATTAACCTAAGTGTACCTGAGGTGAAAGGGTCCCCTGCCTCTGGTAAAACCAGGGGGGTGGAAGTCTATATTATTACTGTAATAACTGACTGTGCACTTATTTGAAAACCAAGAAAATAAAATTAAAATAGAACTAAAAACTAACATTACAAGAAAACAATATAACAAATGTACAATATATAGCTATGTAGGAAGTTATTTAACCTAGATTAATGTTGCCATGGATATTTGTTAGCTGAGAGGGATTAACAAAGGATAATATCAACACAGAACGCAAAAAATGTATTCGGACGTTGACTAAGTTCTCAGTTTGTTATTTACACAATAGAACCTCGACTTTCTTCATCATAAAAATAACCATTAAACTTACTGTTTTCATGGTTATATGGCTTGTTATTGAAGAAATCATCGGCAGTTTGCTTTACCAGCGCGAATAAATGAAGTAAGTTAAAATGTTGTGTCGATATATTCATTACATAGGCAGTTGTGATTTTTGAGTTGAGAAAAATTGATATTTGTGATTGGAAAGGGTCCAACTCACAAATCCTAATAACTGTCTATCTAACCAATGTATCAACACATTTATTATGATGATGATGATTTCAAGAAAATCAATAAATTGGATTCAGAGTTAGAATGAAAACTTATTCACACTGGGGAAGTATTTTGCTAATGATTTACTGACGGCTTCTCTATTTTTTTTTTTAGCCTAGCTGAGCATGAACTGTGAAAATTCGCATTGGCTAGTTCATAATTATATATATTCTGCTGTTAGGTGAAATCTGTCTCTGTGAGAATTATAGTATTTTTTGGAAATTTTCCCACTTCCGTAGCCTGCCCCTGTTTTGTCATTGTACTGAGTTTCCTAGTTTTTGGAAATGAAGAATATACTTCATGTTGATTATTTTCATAAGGCACTTTATTTTATATTCATTTTAGAGCATAATTTCAATCTGAATATATATATATATATTTTTAAATAAATAAAAAAAAGTCAAAAGGAATGTACTTCCCCAGAATGAATTAATCAATTAATTTTTTGCTCTTCCAAAACTAGTCGACAATCGTGCGCGGATCTAGAAATTTTTTTGGGGGCCATAAGAACTTTTCAAGAAGCTGCAATATGTTTGTGTGTGTGGGTGTTCAAGGGGGGGGGGGGGGGGGCTTCATATTTACACTTTACAAAATATTAAACTGCAATATTTACACTTTTGAAAAATGTAACTGTATAACTTTCCTATTCTAGAATGTGTAATAAATAATATCCTTCGTTACAAAAGCGCAAAGGTAAATAATCGATCGTGAAAAGTGGAAATATCACATTTTACACTATTTCATTTGTCAATTTTTCCACTTAGTATAAATGAATTTATCGAATAGAATTTAATATGAGGATTTAGGAACCCCTATCTTAAGTCAACTACCGAATGTAAGCGCAAACGAAAAACTGGTTTTGGAAGAGGAGCGAAAATTTAATTGATTAATTCGTTCTGGGGAAGTACATTGCCGGTGATTCACTGACAATTTTTTTTACTGTTTTGTAAGCCGATTATTGTTAAAAAATAATAATAAGTTATTACTTAATTATTTTATTTAAATTTATTACTTAAATAAATATTTCAATTGATCACTTATGAGGTTATGTAGTTGTTCCTAACTGTTATTTTGTCACAGTTTTAAAACAAATTTTCTCTTTAGCATAACTGGCTTTTTACACATTTAATTACCTATTACGACAACTGGTTTTCTGTTAAACTGTTGATCGACGTAACGGATGCATTATATATTTATCATAAATTTATCTTGCGTTGTTTAATCTCTTATTTATAATATTATGTCAGATTACTGCCTAAATATCATAAATAATTTATTAAAATGAACAGCTTCGATAGATATGTATTTTATAAGGTATCTTAATGTATACATTCTTATGATAAATCCAATTCCTATGTATGATGGTTTAACGCAAATAAATATCAAAATAAACATTTTATGGATATATATATTTTTATGTCGGTAACAATTGTAGTATACAATTTTTCTACTTTCTGACTATTGTAGATGTCTTTTCAATAACATTGATTATTTCTATCTTCCTCTTTAATGCGAATAAGTAATAATAATAATACATTTATTTCCGTTAAACCAATACATGGTAATAGGATACGTCAAAATAATTTATACATTAAGATAGCGCTTTGCACCCCATGTAGAGAGATGAAATGCCTTTGAAGTTTTCAGTGTAAGTAAATTGTGGCATTAATCAAAAAGATATATTATATAAAAAATAATTAATATGAGAAAAACTATTTGAAACAAAGAAGCTCAAAGAGGGCATGAGAAATACTAGCAATGTAGAACTGTAGGGATTAGAACTGAGGAGAGGGACGGTATAAGACCAGTTATGTACAAACATTATGAATATATCGACACAAAATTTAATATAAGGACTTAGGTGCCCATATGTAAGTCCTTGTAGAACCTGGGCCTCCGCTGTGAGTCCACTGTTGAATATTAGCGCAAACGGTCGACTGATTTTGGAGAGAGAGAGCGAAAAGTTAATTGAGTAATTCGTTCTGGGGAAGTACATTGCCGATGATTCATTGACGCTTTTTTTTTTTTCACATCGAATTTTTGTCCGATTACAAAACTTTTTCTATACTTCGTAGAGCTGGAGAAGTAACGCCATGTCAGTATCAGTATTGATGCTGAGGTGTGATTGACACTTGCCTAACCTGTTATTGTGGTAGCATGATACAGGCCTCCAGGAAGTATATCGTCCTTGCAATGAGAGGACACCCCGGGTCTCCACCTTTCTCCATTTCACTTCTCCGATTCCACCACCTCGATAACTAACTGTTATTGTTACTGTTACTCTTCAGTACAACTCTCCCCTGCCTCCCTTCTGTCCTGCTCTACTAATATCCAGGTCTTTAATCTAGGATCACCCCCTTTAGACCTTCTCCTGGATAATTGGGAAGATTCTCTTTTTTTTTTTTTTTTTTTCACTAGTCTCAAGTAGACTCTACTCTCGATTAACCGGAGTAATGAGGGGGCGAGTACCACGGATAAAGGAAAATCACGGTTAACGCTAAGGCTAAAATAAAGATGGTTGTTTTACTTCCTACTCAGCCAAATCGGCCAAAGGGAACTTACGAAGAGAAAGTAAGAATTAGGGGGATGCTGAATACAAGATCTTTAATAACTGTCGTTGTAATGAATGTATTTACATGAAATTTTGTTTTTAAATTCAAAATCCCATAAGGACGATACCTATAGATTTTCAGCCAAAACTGGTTTAAAATAGGGGAGAAGGCTTAAAAGTCTAGAATAAGTATCGTTGTAATGAATGTATCGACACTAAATTTAATATGTAAATTCTTTTTTTTTTTTTTTTTATTTACAAACAGATATCTACAACTGTATAAAAATATATACAACAAGCATATATGCTAATAGAGAGATAATGGCAATGTCAAGAGGCGAGAAATCACCCAGTGGTGACACCCCCTAGTCACTGATTTCCTCCCATTTTGAACTAATCACTGTCACTATCACTGCTAAGGAGGTCTCTAGGCCATTGACGCTTAAGCCGTCGTTGGGGAAGTGTGGCAGAATGGAGGGCATGGGCTAGAGGATTATTGTGGGAACTAAGAAGGGAAAATAATGTGTAAATTCAAAATCCAATAAGTTGTAATAATACCTCACATTTTTTTGCAGAAATAAATAAATATATATATATATTTCTATTATTATTAGAGTAACATTATTAAAGTTATATATATAGTTTTTTACAGTTTTGCTCATAACTTAAATAAATGACATGAAACATGGTTTGAGGTAGTAGCCCACTGGCTGTCCTCCGTAATTGATAGGTTTTGAATGCATTTAAACAAAATATATAACAATTAATTTAAAAAAACATAAATAACAATCAATAATTTATATAATTAGAAAATTATTCTAGAGTTTATTCACATTCTTGTTATTCCATATAGACATTTTCTCATGCAAGAGAATCACAGTGGTGTTTTCTTTTAAGTTGTCGTCTTTGTCGAGTCGGTGGTAAGTTGCTGACGAGATATTCTGAAACACTTACTAAAAAATAAAGAAAAAACTTATTAAAAAAAAAAAAAAATGTCTATTTCACAAATTATATTTAATATGGGAGTACTTTCGGTATAGCTATAATCTTAACAATACTGACAGTGGCTGAAGATGGCAGCAATACCGAAAGTACTCCCATATTATATATAATTAGTGAAAGGGGCGCCGGTAGCTCAGTGGTATGCGTGCTTGTCTTCTGAGCTCAAGATCGTGGGTTCGAAACCCGACCGAGGCCCTTAGTTTATTTTAACTGGGAGGTAGTAGGAGAGAAGTGCTCTGGTAGTAGGCGTTATGACCTCGTAGTCAAAGCCCGGACATGAGTCATAAAACCTAACCTAACCTATAATTTGTGAAATAGAGATTTTTTAAAAAACGTACGTTTTTTCTTTATTTTTTTTCCAATAAGTTCTGCACATACTAATTTTCCGCGAAATATGCCTATGGGAAGGGGGGAGGGGGGGATCAGAGGAGGGGCTCAACTCAAAAACCCGAATAAATGCCAATAATCGACAAAACATTTAGTATGAGGATTCAGAAGCTCCTATGTAGGTTGAACGATTGATTTTTGGCCAAAACGGTCAATTGGTTCTGGAGTGAGAGCGAAAGCTTAATTAATTAATTTGTTCATTTGTTCTGGGGAAATACATAGCTTACGATTCACCGACGATTTTTTTCTTACGAAATGTAGGTTAATGAGGTTAAATTAGGACGAGAAGACTCTTAGAATGGCTGAGAAATATTCATTCATTAATAGAACCGTACACATTTTTCTCCCCATGCAATCTTCTCATCCTTTGAGGTGGAGAGTATGATCTCGTTAATCTTCATCAGATAATTACGCCATTAATTCTTTCATTTATTGCAATAAAATACACTTAAACGTTTTTTGAGTTTTTGCGAAGGGCCTTCTTCATTGACGTGTGGTTTTTCCCGGGCTTCAATTACGAGGTCATATCGCCTACTACCAAAGTGCTCTTTTGTCTGGTGGACGTGAGCCCGACTCTACTGTGAGAGTCTTGAACATGGCCTATCTAGGTTTATTCAACTAGGGTATACTGTAGATCTGCCCCTGGAAAATTGGGAGTAGAGATGTTTTTGATTATTTTCAAAGTACCTTCATACTAAAAGCTATTCCATCCGTCTAGAATAACGTGCATGTTTTAAACAAACAACATAATATGTTCTATCCCCCTCTTGGCTTTCTGGTATGCCGCATGAACATATTTTGTTTATGCAAAAATAGAGTAATCTGCAAAAAAATGTACGCGGGTATAATATCACTGAGCAATAAGAGGCAAATATCAACACAAAAACTGTTATAACTGCCGATGTACTGAATGTATCGACAATTAATTTTATAATTCAAAAACCCAAGGCTGAGCCGAACGGGGGTAGTGCGGGCGGCTAAACTGAGAAGCGGCCAACACCATACAATATGTTTCCCAAAAACCAATACCGCAAACGAGGCCGTACAAAAACCCCATAAGGACGTCGCGTACACATTTTCAGCCAATTTAGCCAAAGAGAAGGAGGGGGAGGGGGGGGATTAGGCGGGAGGCTTTATTACACAAAACCTCCAATAACTGCCGTTGTAATGAATGTATTAACACGAAATTTCATATGTAAATTCAAGTCGCTATAAGGACGACAACTATTAATTTTCAGTGGAATCATCCGAAGGGGAGAGGGGGCTCAACTCAAATATCCCAATAACAATGTTCTGAGTGTCAATCTATCATGGCGCTACAACCCGGTGGCGGGTCCTGGCCTCCTCCACCAACAGCCGCCAATTGTCTCGATCCTGTGCGGCTGCCATACTAATATGTTTCGAGCATCTTCTGCGACATGTCCTGCCCATCTTAACCGCCCAATTTCGTGACTTTCGGGACATCTGGTTCTCTATATAGTTCCTGGTTGTTGCGTCTGCGCCATGCATGGCCTACTTGCACTCCTCCAAATATTCTGCGCAGAACCTTCCTTTCGAACACCAATAGTCTCTGTTCGCTCATTTTTGAAGTTGTCCAGGTTTCTGAGCCATGCAGAAGACTGGGCAGATAAGGGTCT